>CAKNXH010064231.1:15506-62540 GCA_932178445.1 Andricus quercusramuli | reverse complement strand
AGAGGTTTCATGCCGATCGCGTTGATTTTACTCCTGTCCTTTTCTTGGCAGGTCCATGTCTCGCCACCCTATAGTACAGTCGGTACGAAAATAGAGTTATGTATGGCCATTTAAAATTTTTTTGATATGTTTTTATTTGTGAGGATGGACCCTGCTCTACCGATAACCTGCTTACCCTTATTTATGCGCCTATCTAATTCCCCATCTATTTTTCCGTCGTTAATGAATAGACTACCTAGATATACGTACTTGTCAACTTGTTCTAATTTCTCATCATTTAGGACTATGTTGCATATTGTTTTCTCACTTTTTCCCTCAAACACCATGACTTTCGTTTTATTCACGTTAATTTTGAGGTCCATGTTCTTCATGCTTGTATTAAGTTTATTCAACATTCTTTGCAAGTCTTCGACTGATTCTGCCATAACAATCTTGTCATCTGCGTAAGCCAACCCACGTACCTTGACGGTTTCGAGATCTACACCTTTTTCGTCGAAGAGGGCAGTTCTAAGACACTTATCCATGAATATGATGAATAGCCACGAGGACATAACGCATCCTTGTTTCACACCTTGCATAATATCGAACCAGTCACTCAGTTTTCCATTTACCCTTACACTCGCTTTACTACCTGTATATATTGTTTTTATTGCTTGTAGGAGCCCTCCATTCACTACATACTCTTTAAGGACTTCCCAAAGTTTACTTCTATTTACCGTGTCGAATGCTTTTTCTAGATCGATAAATGCACAGAAGACTTTCTTTCCTACTCTCAAACTTTTTTCAGCGACTTGTCTTAGGCTAAATATCTGATCTGTACATGATCTTCCTGGCATAAATCCACTTTGGACTTCTCATATTTTCTCTTCTGTAATTTCCATTACCCTACGGATAAGTATTTTTGAGTATATCTTACTTACGGTACTTAGTAGGCTGATTCCTCTGTAATTACTGCAGTTGCTTTTATCTCCTTTTATTTTCTATATTGGTACGATAATCGCTTTTCTCCAATCGTCTGGGACTTCTCCCGTTTCGATACATAAATTTATTAATTTATTTAATTAATTTTTTTTATTTAATTTTTTTTATTTAATTAATTTATTAATTCGCACAAGATATGTACTCGCCACGGTATTTAAGCATTTCAGCGCTAATACTGTCTATACCCGCAGCCTTACCGTTTTTCAAGTTCTTTATTATATCTCTGACCTCAGTGACACAGACTTTTTCAATTGGGTTTTCTAATGCATTATGTTCTATGTCGCAGTTTTGTTGTCCGATATCTTCACCTCCCAATAGTTCTTTGAAAGACTCTTTCAAAGCGTCTACTATTCCGTCTATATCATATAGCATTTCGCCTTTGCTGTTTCTCATGCTAGCAAACTCTGTACTTGTACTTTCCTTCAACTGTTTATATAATAGTTTCATAATTCCTTCAAAGCAGTTTTTTATTTTATTCTCTTCTTCTGTTTTGATTTTCTCTTTACTCTCTTTGACTAGTCGTTCAACTTTCCTATTTTTGTGTCTGTAATCTTTTTTAAGTCTAGTTCTCTCCTCATCGCTAAGGCCTGTCATGTTCAGCGTTTTATTGTGCTCTTCTTTCTTTTCTTTTCGGGCTGCCGCAATTTCATCGTTCCACCACGCATCGCCAGACTTTCTTCCTACAACCGCCGTACCACATACTTCAGTCGCAGTTTTGACAATGACATCCCGTAATAAAGTCCACGCGCCCTCTATATCTTTATTGCTTATAAGCGCTTCCCACGTTGCCCTATCTATGCGTTCAGTTAACCTCTTTTGAAACTCTGTTTGCACTTCTTGTCTCTGTAAATTTTCAATTTTTATTCGTGTTTGTTTCGTTTTCTTTGTTTTCTTTGTTCTCCATCCCCGCCCTAAGTTTATTTTGCAGACTAAAAGGTAATGATCAGAATTGCATTCGGAACCCCTCATGACTCTTGTATCTTCAACTAGTTCTCTTAATCTTTCATCCGCAATAACAAAGTCAATTATGCTGTGGCTATTTCCTTCACGCCAGGTGTACATGTGAATCATTTTATGTCTAAACCAAGTATTTGTAATAAATAGGCCCTTTTCTAAGCATAAGCTAACTAGCTTTTCCCCGTTATAATTTTTTCTTGTTGGATCTCCAAAATTACCTAGCACCCTTTCTGTATCTGTGTCCTGACATTGGATACCGACCCATCCGTTCATATCTCCTAGCAGAATTATTCTTTCACCTTGATCGCAAATACTTATTGTATCATTTAGAGTGTCCCAGAAGGCGTCCTTAACTTCCCTCGAATCGCTATCAACTGGTGCGTAGCACGCTATGATAAATAATCTTCTGATTCCTACCTTCATTTTAGCCCACAGCAATTTGGGTGATACAAAATTATGCTCTATGAGATGATGACTTGCTTTTTCATTCATAATAATTAAACCGACCCCTTGACTACGATGCGATTCGCTATCTACTCCTGACCATATTTTCACAACCGCCTTCCAACACCCCATTTCCTATGTTTATAAATTCGCGACCCTTTTTTTTCGTCTCAGGTACACAAAGAATGTCTAGTTTCCTTACGTGCATAGTTTCTCGTAGTTCTCTTATCTTAAGATCATTCACTCCTCTAGCATTCCAAACACCCAGTCTCCATTCATCGTCCGAAACTCGACCTTTGCGTTTTCCGTGTGCAGGTTTTTCGTCAATCCAAGTTTCAGTCCATTCCGAGGCTACTTTATGTACAGTCTTCCATTTCCTGTCTGTTTCCAAGTTTCACTTTGGTTACGCGGTTATAAAATCTTTTATTGAATAAAACTGCACACATAAAAAAAGTTTATAGAAAAATAATGAAAAATTTAAAACTTTATATTTCTAAATTCGTTTCTTAGACACTTCGTGGATTATTGTATCGATAGCGCAACAATTTTTCAACTGAAAAGCCAACAGACAACTGGAAATATTTATATCTTCTATTAATGTGCCAAAGATCCGTGCGGGCAAATTTTTATTTACAAACTTATTTCTTGATGACAGGAAATGCTTATGCTATATAATTTGTAACTACAATTTGTAGATGAAAATCGGGCAACAACAATTCAATATAATTTCCTATTGGTTTAATTTATTCCTAACGATTTTTTAATGATTCAAAACATTTTACTTCACATAAGCTGTTCCGTAGAGTTACCAAATTTTTTTTTCAATGTTTATTTAAATTAAATAGTAAAAAGTAAATTTGTTTATTTTTGGCGGCAGAATAAACATACTCTGATTGGAAATAATATATGTTTTGCTTAGGTTTCTTTATTTTGAGGCTCTTATTTACAATAAAATAGAATAGTAAATACAGTTATTTATAAATTTCAGAATTTCAATATGACATACTTTTATACACTTTATTCATTCTTGTTCCATACCTAGCGAATCCATAACGCATTTCTCATAAGACAATGCAAATTCACATTTATCTTCCTTTTCTTGAGCTGGAACAGTTGAATATAAACATTTTATTATATTAAAAATAGTATCACGCAATTATTTTGAAATAGCTTCCACAATAAAAAAGTAGAATTCAACTTTACCTTCTCCCAAGCACTTTTTAATCACTGATTCCAATTGTTCGTCAGAATAATCCTCACCATGCACATGCTTTATCATTTCTTTAATTTTATCTACATTGGCTTCTTTGTCGACCACCTGAAAAATTTAAAAGTAGCTATAATTATTGAATATATTCTTTTCTTCCGACAAAGAAGTGCTATTGAGTATTATACAGAATGAGGTAAGAGCACTAAGCCTTGCCCCCCCCCCAATTGTTGGCAGCTTCCTCTAATTTCTTAGATAAAATATTTCCTAGCATGTTTCGCCTCAATTTATTTATTTATACTATCATTTTTACAGATATTGCATATATTAATTATCTAGTACAATTATTTATCTAAAATGAAATGAATTCTTTTATGTGTTTAGCATGCCCATAATTGGGCTAAGGCGCCAAGAATAAATTGGTGCTCTTACAATGAAACCTTCTGCTGTTATTATTCAATGAATTTTATTAATCTGAACCGGCCAAAGTAATAACTCAATTATTTAAAATTTTAGTTAATTATTTAGATTTCGATCTAGATTAATCGAGAATTTAATTTTTCGAAAAATTATCAATATTAAGTCATTTGTAAGCTTACCATTCCAGATACTCTCATCATACATTCATTCATGCAACGGAATTTTGGGTTTGAGCGATCATGCTTTTCCATTGCTTCCTTGTGCTCATCTGAAGAATACGTTAATCGTTTTAAATTTTTATCAGTAGAGCTCAGAATAAAATAAAGAAAGGTATTACAAATTATTTAAGTAAATCTCACCTTCTGATATGTTTAACTCTTCCAGGCAAGTAGGAATACTTCGCACAATTTCGTCTGGTAAGTGCTCATGAAAACAGCTTACACCAATCTGTTCAATCATTGGTAATAATATGAACATTATTAACAAATGAAACGTTAAAGTATTGCATATTCTTGAAAAATGGCTTTCTCTTTCTTAACGGTTCTTTTTCAGGGTTGCTACAGTTCATGGAATTACAGAAAGTCAGGGAAAATTGGGTTAATTTTAATTGATCTGCGAAAACCTGGAAAAAATGAGAACTTTTTAATAAATTAGAGTTTAAGTTCGTTTAATTATTTTGTTAAAAATTCAACAATTTTTTCAAGAAGCCATTCTTTTTGTTTCAAATTCAATTAAAAATGCAACTTTTTGGTTGAAAATACTTTTGTTTTGGGTGAAGATTCAACTACTTTGTAGAAATTTGTAGAATTTTGTTTTTGTTAAAATATAAAATATTACATTTTTCGTTAAAAATTCATCTTTTTGGGTTGAAAATTCAACTACTTATTTGAAAGTGGAACTACTTTAGAAAAAAATAATTTTTCTGCTAAAAACCCACTTTTTTTGTTAATAATTCAATTATTCGGTTGAAAATGTATCTATTTTAATAAAAATTCATTTTTTCGTTTCAAAATTCAACTGATTCGTTGAAGATTTATTTATTTGTAATATTTTCATTGGAATTGAATTTTATAAACTGAAAATTGAATTGTTCTACCTTTTGTTGAAAATTTAACTATTCATGTTGAAAATTCGTTTTTTTTTTTTGCTGAAAATAATTTACATTTTTGATGTCAGAAATGAAAATTTTCAACCAAAATAATAATTTTCAACTACATAGTTAATTTTCCTACAAAAAAAAAAAAAAAAAATTATCAACCCAAAAAGGCGAATTTTCAATTTTGTTAATAGAAAATTAATGTTTTTGGTTGAAAATTCATCCTTCTGACCAAAAATTCAATTATTCGTTCAAAATTCATATATTCTATTAAAAATTTATGTATTTTAATAAAAGTTCATGTATTTCATGAAAAATCAATGTATTCTATTAATAATTCACGTGTTTCAATAAAAATTAATCTTTTTGGTAGAAAATTAATCTTCTTGGTTAAAAATTGATATTTTTGGTCGTAAATTAATTTTTTGGTTGAAAATTCCTCTGCTTTGATTAAAAATTAATCTCATTAGTCTAAGCTTCATCTACAATTGAAATATCTAGTAAACAGTAGAATTTTCTACCATAAAATACGGATATCCAACCAAAATTTTAATTTTCAATCAAAAACGTTTTTATATACAAATAAATAGAATTTTCAACTCCAAATAACGAATATTAATTTTTGTTTTTTAATTAATTTCTTTGATAAACAATTCGCCTTCTTTGGTATAAAAGTAATTTCACTAGTTAAGAATTTTTCTACAATTCTCTAGAAAACAGTTTAAGTTTCTACCCGAAAATACGAATTTTCGACCAAAATAGAATTTCGACTTTTTTGTTAGAAAGTTAAACTTCCTGATTTAAAAGTCATATTTTTTGTCGAAAATTAAACTATTTTTTTAAAGTTTAGATTAATTGAAAAAATTTATCTTTTTTCTTAGAAGATTAATCTTCTTGGTTGAAAATTTATATTTTTGGTAGAAAATTCATTTCTGTGGTTGCCAATTTAACTATTACGTTGAAAATCGGATTTTTCGTTGTTGAAAATTGAATTTATAACTAAAAACTTAACTATTTTATCTTTCGTTGAAAATTTATCTTTTTAGTTTCAAATTCATTTTATACAAATTCATTTTTTTATTGAGAACTAATCTTTTTGGGTTCAAAATTCAATTATTTTGGTAGAAAATTCATATTTTTTAATTGGAAATTCAACTTTTTCAGAAAGTTCATCTTTTTCCTTCAAAAATCAACATTTTTATTAAAATTTCTATTTATTTTATTATTTTTCATTTGTTAAAAATTACCTTTTCTGGATAATTAACTGTTTGAACCGAAATTCTAATTTTTTGATTTTTGGTATAAGATTGATCTTTTTGAGTTGAAGCCTCAACTGTTTCCATGAAACAAAATCAATTTTTTGGTGGAAAATTTAACTATTGAGTTGAAAATTCGTCTTTTTTGGTTAAATATTAATTTTTTGAATTGAAAATTAATGTTTTTCAGTTGGAACTTCATGCATTTTGTTAAAAATTCGTCTTTGTTGGTAGAAAAATGATCTTCATTGTTACGAATTTCTGCATGACTGTTATCACTAAAATTCATTAAAATAAATTGATAAACCAAATTTTTTTTGCGTCAACTATATTGGTATTCCAGGTGCAAGGTTGTTTTCATACCTGAAAGAAAAATGTTGAACATTCAGAAAAAATGAATAATTGGTCAGGGAAAAGTCCTGAAACTTCGAAATGGGGATTTTGTAGCAACCCTCTTATTTTATAAAACTTACCACCAGAAGAAATCCAACTAGAATCGTAGCTCTCTTCATTTTTCTATTTTTTTCACGAGACCAACTGCCACTGAAGAAATGTTGAAACTGGCAAGATTTCAGACTGCTGTCATATTTATATCAGCTGTGAATAAGTGCATATTTACAAGTTCAAACAATGCAAGGTGTTAGATTCGAACACGATAGGAACATGTGAGATCATTGCTGAAGCTACGTTTCATTTTACATAAGATTTAATTACTGATCAAAATTATAGAGAGATATATTGTTCATACCATTGTTAAAATCTTTTATTATCCTTTGATTATGAAGATTCTCAGAAGGCGAGAGCGATTAGCGTTAAATGATCTTCGTCGATCGAATTCTGATAACCTCATAAGACGTTATCAGATATTTTATACTTTGTATGGGTTTTTGAAGATGTGAATCTCTGGTAAAAATTGTCTCTTCCTTCATAAGATATGCTCTTTTTATTTGATGTTCAATCATAGATTCATGCAACAGGAAGTGGCATGATGAAAAACACACGTAAATGGTAAATATACACATGGAGTCCAATATAAGGCCACTTTCGGGGATCGCCTTCCACTGGCCGTGGCACTTTTGAGTAAAAAAGAGGAATTTGCAACAAAACAGTTAAGTTTTCAATCAACAAAGCTAAATCTTCACCCAAATGGTCAAAATTCCATTTTTTAACAAATAGTTCAATCTTCAAGCCAAGCAGCAGAATTTCCTAGAACAAAGTTGAATCTTTGATCCAAAACAATATAATTAATTAATAATTGTTATTTTGTCGACCAGGGAAATTCATTAATTAATTGCTGATGTTAGATTTTGCCGATTAATGATTGAGACACCGGGGCTTTAGCACATAGTTTCTCGTTTCTCCTATATACACAAGATGACGCGGGTCTGAATCTTTGTAACCTGTGAAATTTCAGTGATTAGTTATAGTCTGAAGAAATCCACTGAATCTAAATATAATTAAGTAATTAACATCAATCATTAAATTTTATTCAGATTCGATGAATTTATTTAGACTAGAATTAAAATTTCGCTTGTTACAAAGATGCAGACCCGCGTCATCCTGTGGATATAGAAGAAACAATAAATTATACTTTGAAGCCCCGGTGGCGTTATCGGTTAACGCTTCACTCGTGAATAGTGGCGTTCCTGGTTCAAATCAGGGCCAAATCCGATTTTTCCTTGTTTCTCAGGAAAAATATTTGACTAGTAATTGTCAATATCTAACATCCGACAATAATAAATTACCTTGGTCGACAAAATTACATCAATTATTAATTTATATTCAGGTTGAGTGAATTTATTTAGACTAAAATTAATCACTAAAATTTTACCGGTTACAACGATGCAGACCTGCGTCATCCTGTGGATACAGGAGAAACGAGAAACTATCTCCTGAAGCCCCGGTGACGTAATTGGTTAAAACTCTACTCGTTTATAATGGTGTTCCCGGTTCAAATCCGGGCCTTGGCAGATTTTTTCTCTCGTTTCTCCATTAAATTATTTGACCAGTAATCAGCAATATCTAATATCAGAAATTAATTTAATCTACATTCTCATCGCGCGCGGTTTGCTTCGGTCGGAAGATGGAGCGCGCCTATGGCGTGCGACTGTTGGTTCTCGCGCTTCGCGCTACGCGCTCGGTCATTGTATTTCCCGCACGTTTTTGCACAAACCTTTGAAAATTAAAAGTCAAAGCATCAGCAACTGTAATATGGTGATTGTGAAGTCTCTATTGTTAAAGCTCCTTCGGCTTTTTTACGATTAAAACAAAAACTACGCGTCATATCAAAAAAAATATTTCTGGCAAATTTGTAGCTCTTTTTTGGGCGAACGAAACATTAAATTAATTTTTAACCAAATTATTGAATTCTTAACTCGACAAAATTATATAAAGAAAATAATATCATTTGAATTCAACGAAAAAAGTGGAATTGTTAACAAAATATTTAAATCCTCAACGAAAGCAGATTAATTTCTAACCATGAAGTTACATTTTTGATCAAAAAGGATGAATATTTAAGAGAAGATTTATTTTCTATCTAAAAAGACGAATTTTCAACAAAATACATGCATTTTTCATCAAATAGTTGAATTTTGAACTTATGAAAGCAAAATTTGAAACCAAAAGTGGAATAGTTGAATTTAAAAAAAAAATAATTTATAGCCAAACAAAAAAAAAATTCAACAAAGAATTTCCACTTTCAAACAAGTGGTTCAATTTTCAAACAGAAAAAAATTAATTTTGAAGCCAAATAGTTACATTTTCAGCGAAGTTTAAAAGAAATACATAGAGTTTCTACCAAATACTGAAATTTTCAACTAAAAAAATGAGTTTTTCGAACAGAAATGCTACAGTAAAATTTTCAGTTTGAAAAATTACCTTTTTAATAAAAAAAAGGAATTTTTAACTAGTTGCATTCAACGAAAAATACGAATTTTTTTTAAAATATTGTAATCCTCAAACAAACAGGTGATTGTTTAACAAAGAAGAATAATTTTCCACACAAAAAGATGCATTTTGAACAAAAGAGTTGAGTGTTCAAGCTAAAAAGTCGAATGTTTTAGAGAATCCGTGTAAGATGAATTTTTAATCAGAAAGTTAATTTTCAATCAAGTTGTATGATGTTTTAACCATATAGTTGAATTTTTAACTGAAAAGACAATTTTTCAACAAAATGCATTAATTTTCTATCAAATAGTTGAATTTTCAACTTGTAAAGAAACCATCTTCAACAACAAATTTAATAGTTAAATTATCGGAAGAAATAATTAATTTTTAACAAAAGAAAATAAATTTTCAAGAAAATAATTACATTTTCCACAAAATAGGTGAAAAAATGAGTTTTTTACTTTTTAACAAAATAGTTCCGTTTTCAACCAAATAGCAGAATTTTTCACTGAATTTTACACTGAGAGCGATCAATTTTCAGCCAAAAATTAATAAGTTAAATTTTCATTCAAATAAATTAATTTTTAATTTAAAAAAAGCGGATTTCCAATAAAATAGTTCAGTCTTCCATCAAACAGTAGAATATTTCTTAAAAAGCTGTTTTTGATAAAAATTTGTGTACCCTAGTTTTTTGGTAGCTGATGACGAATCCGGGGTCAAAATTGTGAAATTCAAAATGGCGGTTCCAATATGGTGAACTAAAATGCAAAAGTCACGTGATTTGAATGAAAGTCAGTTCTAAGTGGTTTTTCTTTTGGTCGCTGATGACGAATCCGGGGTCAAAATTGAAAATTTCAAAATAGCTGATAGTATAGTAGAATATTCATCAACGACTTTAAAAAACTCTTTAGTACGACCTTTCATTCAAGTCACGTGATTTTTGCATTTTAGTCTGCCATATTGGATCCGCCAATTTGAATTTCTCAATTTTGATCCTGGATTCGTCATCAGTGACCTAAAAAAAACCCTCAGGAAATGAACTTTCATGATGGATACGGAAATATTTGCTTCTGCCAGTCTTGGCACACAACGTCGATTTTGAGCCTACCAATTGACTGGTTAATATCCTCAAATGGTTCATGTAGTTTATGGACGACCCCTTCTATCTTATCATTTTTGCGCTTCCTCGTATTTATGAACTTCAGTAATGCAGGAAATTAGTTACTCTTGTGCATAATGGGAAACTAGATCATTTCCAAAGATTCTTTTCATATTAGTTTACATAAGAAGCTCTTAGAATCGATTAATATTTTTATCACTAACTCAGGCAAATATTTTTTGTTTTTATTTAAAATTCATTCTTTTTTAAGATAATTTAATTATTCTCTAATTCTTTGTTGAACTAACATGAATATATTTACAAATTTACAACAACAAAAAACTATTTAAAACAAAGGTAAACATGTTTCTTGCTAAGCATCTTTATTCATTTTACAATACCTCTAAATATGTAATTATTTTATATAATATTCAATTCAGCAAGCGAACTTTTATAAAGTATTAAGAATTCTTCACTTTACCATTATTCTGTACTCTCTATTATATTTATGCATTATCTGAATTACACATTCTTCTAGTTGGTTAAATGATGTACATTCGTCTTCGATTTCGGGCACTGTATAAATTGGATAAATTAATAATAAGTAATAGCAAGGTAGAGATTTAGAAACATTCAACAAACTCATTTCTATGTTTTTGAGACTTTCATATTTTTAACTTAATATAAATTATGATTAACAAATACAGTAATGCAGAGACTTACTTCTTCTGACACAATATTGGAATGCCCTTATTATATTCTTAACATCTCTTGCATCTTGAGTAGCGCGTATGAGTTCTACATTTTTCGCCTGATTAAACTTCTTATCTCTGATCTGCAATGTTAAAACAATGACAAAAATTGAAAATTAAAAAAACGTTTATGAAGCATACTGTCTAAGATTCAGTGGAATAAGAATTTCACTGAGGATTAGTGACAAATTTTCCAAAATTGCAATCATCAAAACTGGATTTATCTTTTACATAAGTAGGGGTAGTTGCCCAGTAGTGGGCATCACCCGGTTGTGGGCACCCTGGCATGACTTTCGACAGTGAACAGAAACAGGTGATCTGGCGTTTGTCATTTGTGCACCATGTGGACACGAGGATTTAGTGCTGACACCAAAGTACACAGACGCATTCGCGTAGTAGCTGCAGTCGATTACATCTTTTCATCCGTAAAAATCGACGGTGATGTATTTTTTTTCTTGTGTTTGAAGTGCGATAAATCGAAGTAAATTGTTAAAGAAAAGTAATTATCCTATATTTATGAAAGGAATGCAATATATTTTGTGATTTTACATCGGTTTCATAAAAATGTTGGCACTAAAAAATTTGCTGGTCATTTTTTGACAGATCTGCATTTTCCAGTTGTGGGCACCAACATTTTACCAGTTGTGGGCATCTTATTTTTTCACTTAGCGCGTATGTTTGTCTAAAAAAAACTGTCAAAAATTGTTGTCAGTGTTAACATAACCTTCATGGGGGGCTTTTTGGTAGAAAATTTAACTACTTGTTTGAAGGCTGAACTTATTTGTTAAAAAAGCATTGTTTTTGTTAAAGATTTCTCATTTTAGTTGACAATTTATCTGTTTGATTATGAGTTTTACTGTTTTGTTGAAAATTCGTTATTATTTGTTGTTAAAGTGAACATTTCTAAACGAAAATTTAGGTATTCCATGTTTAATTGAAATGTTATATTTTTTGGTTGAAAATTCAACCATTTGGTTCAAAATTGATCTTTTTTAGTTCAAAATTCAAATTTCTGGATCAAAGTCAGAGTCATCTGTCAAACATGCATTTTTTGTTTGAAAAATTAAGTATTTTGTTGAAAATAATTTTGTTTCGGTTGAAAAATCATGTATTTTGTCGATAATTGGTCTTTTTGGTAGAAAAATAATCTTCTCGGTTGAAAATTCATCCTTGTGTTGGAAAATTTAACTACCCAGTTAAAAATTGAACTCCTTTATTGAGAATTCGTTTTTTTGTTTTGCTTTTTTTTTTGGTTGAGAATTCATCATTATAGTTCAAAATTCATCTCTTCGGTGGGAAATTTAACTATTTTGTTGAAGATTAATTTTTTTTGTTGAAAGATGATCTCCTTACCGAAAGTTCATCATTATGTTGGAAAACTGAAATTCTTTGTTGAAAACTCATTATTTTTGGTTGAAGACTTATCTTAGTTAAAAATTCATATCTTCAGTTGAAAATTCGACTATTTTGTTGAAGATCTCTTTGGCTGAAAATTTGTTTTTAATAAAAAGTTGTTTTTATTGGACTGAAAATTCATGTAACTCGTTGTTGGCTGAAAAGTGATATTTTTTGTTAAAACTGCCACTATTTGGTTCAAAAGTTATATTGTTTGGTTGAAAATTCAACGTTTCCTAAAATATTTTATGTTGATCCTAGGAAGATGTAAATCTCCCGGAAGTGAGAGTCTGAAGTAGCTAAATCTATAGAAACACTTTTATAAAGAAAAAAAATATATTTTCCAGAACCATAGAGATTTGTAGCTTCAGTTTCAATAATATTATATCGTTCATGACAAACCTTCGACTTCAATAAAAAATATAACAACTGCCACTGGACAGATATGAATGAAGCTATGTAAAAGTTAATTTTGAATCCAAAAAAGTGGACCATTTTGATCTGAAGTTGATGATGAGAATGATATGCAACGATTTGATATTCCGGGATTTACTGTGAAAACAACATTATTTTAATATACTATTTATCATGAATTATTCTACTTGTAGGAACGTACCAGCGCTGTGCAAAATATTACAGAAAATATAAAATTGGTTTTAATTGTTGATGAATTAGAATCAAACTTCTTTTTGTAAAGAAGACCAAGCACTGGAATAATTCATAATCTGAGTACCAGTCCTATACCTGAATTTAATTACGTTTGCGTGTTTCTAGAATATTTAAAAAAATGAGACACTAGGTTGAACAAAGCAGTTCTATAATGTGTGATGACTGATGGCAAAAAGTGATATAAAATTCAAACATTTCGTTCGTGTTGCATTAAGTAATTTTCGTGGTTTGATTTAGTTCGAGATAGCAATGTTATTATGTCTTCAAAAATATGAGAGAAAACAAAGTTTTCCATTTTTAATTTCGTCTTGCGATCAATTTGGAAGAAAATGAGGAATAAATCGAATTCAAGTTCCCTTTTATTAGAACATTTCGGCCTCATCTGCCGCCCTTCATCAAAAACAAAAATCTGTTATAAGAGTACAAATAATTAATAATAATGAAAAAATAAAATACATACAAGAAAATAAATTAGATGTATAAAACAAATTTTTACATACACACGCACACACCGATACACCAACAAACACACACAAAGTAGTATGAAGATACGTCTAAAAAATCTCGCAATCATTATTGTTCAAAACGTGATTGGCTTTTCCTTACTTCAGTTGCTTTATATCCTTCATTTGAAATTTTGAAAATTAAATATATCAATGGTCCTTTTCAAACAGAAAAATCATAGAAAATCTTATGCGAATTGAGAAACGTTTTTGCTCTGGAGGGATTAAATTAGCGAAAAAATTCAACAAGAATTTAAAAATAATATCATCAAGTTGCAAAGAAGACCTAAAATTTTCAAAAATTTTAGGTTTTGTTTGATTTTTTTCACCAGAAATTAGCATTTTTTCAAATCATCAAGATTACCAATTTTCAACAAAAACATAGTTCCAACAAGATTTGCAGTTCTTGGACAGTTTCAGATGATGTTAATGTTTTAATAGACAATCAGTTATTTTGGGGGAAAAAAATCATCAGATTCCAAAGAAGATTTATACTTTGAAACAATTTTCTGTTATGTTAGTATTTTCCGTGAAAAATTTGGTATTTAAATTAAAAAATCATTAGATCTCATAGAACATTAAACATTGTCAACAACTTTACATTATGTTCATTTTTCACCTGCGAGTAGATGAGTAGGGATTTTTAAGGCAAAACTCTTTTGAACCGCACTTTTACAAGACTGATTCTGGATCAGCATTCATTTGTCCATGCTAAGTTTCTAGAATGTTCTTGATGACGTCATTAAATTAAATTGCGAAATTTTCTGCAAAGAAATTTGTGTAATCAACTTGAAGGTTATTTATTATCTCAATTAAGCATTTCGCGTGAACACTTTCAATGTTATATTTGGATTTTCCCTTGCATTTTTTATTGCGTCACATAGTTAAGAGAAAATAAGGATAATTCATTGCTTTATTATGGAAAATACATTTAGTCAAGAAAATCCTTCCTTTATTTGTTTAATGCGCAAAAGATGCAGGTGTACACAGGTGTAATTTGGTGTGGATGTATGTATGACATTCTTTTGTGTATATAAATTTGATTTATTCCTCCCTCACAGGACATACATTCAATTAAAAATTCCTTTCTCCATTTAATGCGAAAATGACTTATGAGTAACATTTTTCTGTAGTCTAGAACCTTCTAGAACTCAAAAAACAAAGAGGAAGATATATAATTAGAGATCAAGAAACCTACCTCACCAACATCGAAAAGATTCTACAGCTGTAGTGGTTGGAGTCCGTGCTACGTTTCTAGAACAATCTTGGCGACATAAAATTATGCTGCTTAATTGTTAGAAACGAATTTTGCGTAGATAGCTTCAAGGTTATTCATGATTTTTAATGGTGCATTACACTTTACGTTGCAAAAATATTATATTCCAGATGTGTCGATTATAATATAAAACCTTCTAGGACTTCAAGACAAAGAGGGCAGTATAATTATGATTAATATTAAAAAATATTCGAAGTCATTCGTCTAGCATGGGTAGGAAAGGCATGGATAGAAATGAAACCCTGCTGATGATAGCTCAGGATTTTCAACACTTTACTCTGATGGAGTCGAGCATCGAGCATGGACTCCTGATAAGGATAACATCCAGAAGTGTTAGGCGTTTTGATTTTAGAAACATGAGTCTACCTTTATTTTATTCAAAGATTTATGCTCGTTATTTTTAGTAGCCTTCATCTATTATTTAAAGTCGTACAGTTTGCCTATTATCGTAAAACGGGGTAAAGTCACTTTTGTAGGGTAAAGTTGCTCATCTCCTAATTTATATTTTAGAATTCAGTATCAAATTTCTTAGGGCAAAAAATTGAAGAGTATCGATTGTTTCCATTAGTAGAGATGTCAAACTTTGTCTTGAAATTTATTTGGTGCAAATGTATCTCAACACATGAGCGACTTTACTACATTTTACGGCACAAGTTGCTATTTCCAGAGAAAGAAAATCTACCATTTTTCCCTTTGTCAATTATCAATTTTCAATTATATTATTTATTTATAAATATTACCCTAGCCCTCCCACAGCGACCCAAATATGACCCAAAAATAAAAAAACTACACTTTCACGGGGATTAAGGGTGGGTTCAAAATAAAAGTTATCAGTATGTTTTTATTTCGTAGCCACTCCTCTCCAATCCCTAAGAAACTTGGCACGTTTCGAATAAACCCTGAAGTATGAGTTCAATTTTTCGAAAATCAAAAATTTCCCCATGGTAATTGAATTAAATTGTGAAGTGCTTGAAGACAAATAAGTAAATACGTTTAACGGATACAAAAATATCATACTTTTAACCAAGTTTTTTGTTTAAAATAACCAAATTTACGAGCTTGAACAATTTTAGATTGTTTTAGTGTATTTCTTCGGAAATTGGTACTTTTGATAAAAAAAATATTTGTATTTCAAAGAAAATGCACAACTTATTAACAATTTTAGGTTGCATTTGTGTTCTGCACCGTTGATCGAGATTTTTCAAAAAAATCATTAGATTTCAAAGAGGATTAATTTTGTTTGTACAATTGTATGTTATGCTACATATTTTCTGCCGTAATGTCGATACAGATTTCAAATAAGACTTACAATTGTTAATCAATTCCAGATTATGTTAAAATTACTCGCCGGAAATCTGTCATTAAAAAAAAAACAATAAAATTCAAAGAAGATTTACAATTTAGAAGAATTATCAATTTAAAAACTCAGAAGATTTGTCACATTATTATTAAAAGTCATTAAGTTAACAATTTTTGGGCAATATTGAGTTCGGTTGGCGTTTTATACAGAAAATTGGTTTCTGGTTTTTGACTGATAATCGGTTATTTAAATCTAAAAGCACTGAGTTTAAAAGAATATTAGCAATCTTTAACAATTTTGCTGCGTCATAAAGGGAGGTTAGTAATGACCTAAGTTTTCAAATATACATTTTTGACATATTTCGACATAATTCGACCACGGGAGTTCAAAAATACAATTTTTAAAAGATGTATGTATGTGTGTATGTGTAGCTTTTTTCTGTTCACCATGTCTAGAAAAGTAAAAGAGCTACATTATTAAATTCGGATGAATTGTAGTTCCAATTGATATCTAGGCTTAGAGATTTAAAAAAAATACCTTGCTTATATGAAAAAATCTTTTTTGATATTCAAGTTGAAACAATAAGATCTCTAGTGTATCTGTTCGCGTTTTCGACACAAATCGATCGACCTATTTTCGAAACTTAAATGACGTCCTAGTACCGATTGATGAAGTAAAAAAAAAGGATTTATTCTGTTTCTATGAGGAAAACTTTCTTGATATACAAAATACAGCAATGCCATATATAGTATACTTATTTGCATCTTCGAGATGCATCGATCGACCCATTTTTGAACCTTGTATGACTCACCAGTACCGATTCACAATGTTTAAAAAAGATTTGTGTATTCTGTTTATATGAGAAGAAATTTTTGTCTCATATTAGGAATACTACAGTACTGTGTCTGACATACTTATTCGCGTCTTCGAGACACGTCCAATGATCTATTGACGTACATTCTATAATATGTCATGATCTAGCAATACCGATTTATAAATTTAAAAAATATATTGTTTATCATCTTGATATGAGGAAAACTTTTCAAATATTGGGAATACAACAGTAGTGTCTGCCATATATTTGTTCGCGTCTTCGAGACGCATGGATTGCCTAGCTGAAAAACCATTCTTGACTTACCACACCTTACCAATATCGTTTTTTCATTAAAATAAAAATTATTCACCTTTTTATAAGAGGATTTTTTTATATTTGGAATATGACAGTACTATATTTGATGCAATGGTTTTCGCTTTCGAAACGCATGGACTGGTCTATTAACAAACTTTCGATTACCTCTCCTAATCAATAAATAGCGACTTAGAAATATAAAAAAATTACATTGTTTCTATAAAAAAAAATTTTGTTTCAAGTTGGAATATAATACTACCGCAATTTAAAAAAATTGTTCATTAAAATAATTAGGTTTCAAGGAAAATTAAAAATATCCACTGCTTATGGGATTTTCGTAAGACAAAATTGTCGAATACGTCCCTCTTCATTTTTTTCATTTTGATCAGGACTTTTTAATGAAAAAAGTACTAGAAAAGTGCCCCTATTTTTTTGAATTTTTGCAAGATCTCAATAACTTCTGGGAAAAATATATTACAAAAGGTCCATTGTTCTCGAAATTTCCACAAGTGCTAATGTGATTTATGTTCCAAAAGAATACTGCTGAAATAACACTAAAGTACAATAAAAGTCTCAAATATGTCCCGTTTTAATAGGACTTTTGTTAGAACGGAAGTAGAAAATTTCGAAAAAACTTAATGGAACTATTCCGGTACTTTTGACCTAAAAAAATCCTGGTGAATCGGGACACATTTTCAACTATTTTATTACTTAAATCCGATTTCATCAGTATCTTTTTGGAACACACATCCCATCAATCCTTGTAAAAATTTCGACATAAATAAATTGTAACTTTTCTGATACTTTTGTACCAAAAATTATTCAGGGATTGCAAAAATAGGCTAAAATAGATAGGATTACAATGGGATTTTTTTATTTGGGGACATTCAAAGGTATTCTTCAAGAATAATAAATCTTTTCTTTTTAGGAGAAGCTCATAGTTCATTACTTTTGGATTGGGCAATTATAGGTCTTAGTGCCGAAATTAAATTGGTAAGTTTTTTTTCATTTATTTATTAAATAATTCTTATGAACTTGAAATGTTCAATTTCTTTACCTCATATTGGCTCTCAAATTTACAAATCGTATTAATTTCATAGTACATGATCTTTAACAAAAATGATGTTTCCTCTTGCCCCTTTTGATTTTTTTTTGACTTAGAAAAAGTGTCTGAAAAACTATTCTGTCTCTCAGGTCTTAGTCTTTTTAATTTTCTTCTAGTATCTTATCAACGCATCTTTCCAGCTTCACATATGATTCGCATTCGTCTTCGAAATCAAGCACTGCATGAAAGTAAATTTGAGGAATTAAAATATTAATCAGTGTATAAATTCGGATTGAAGACCGTAAAATTGTAGAAAACATAATCATAAAATTAAATTAACAAAAACTTACTTCTTTCGATGCAATATTCGTAAGCCTCAACTACTTCAGAATTTTCTGCTTCTTCTATAGCAACCAAGTATTCTATATATTTTTCCAGATCAAACTTCTTATCTTTAATCTGTAAAATATATTTGTAATTTTTTATAACCCTCATTGCAAGATTAAGACATACATATAAATAACTTCGCTCTACTTACTATTTCTGCTTGTATAGCTACGCAAGTATTAAAGCAAGTAAGATCCACATCAGTTGATACAAATTCGTCCACTGAAATAAATTAAGTTACCAGACAAATAGTCAACATAAAAAATGAATAAATATATTAAAATCTAATCTTTTTACCTGTAACGTTGAATTCCCTTAGACAGTATTCGAAAGCATTATCTATTTTTTTCTGAAACGGCAGACAGCTTACGTTCACCTGATACAATTATTTTTATCATTTTTCCACAAATCCAATTAAAGTAAATGATATGCTTGTAAAAACTCACCCCCATTGAGCAAAGTATTCCAAAAATTGTCAAAATGGTCTCCATTATTTCTCTGAAAATAATTTTTTGTTTAACTTATTCCTAGAAGGAAAAATAATGCCAAACTAGCACTGGACTTGCAATAGTTTTCTATCTTTTATATATATCTTTCCATACGTACATGTATGGACAATTGGATATATATGCATGTTTTTCTATGACTTAAAACAATTTTCTGCACATCACAGGAAACCAGATAGGAATCTCATATTATTCTAGTGGACAATAGCGCAGTATCTTATGATAATATTAAAAAATTATAAATTATATCAATTGGGATAGTTCAATAATTGCGAGTTGAAATAATTATGAGAATTATCACTGCTTCGTCGAGCATACTGACGAAAATCAAGGTAAACTAATAATTTTTAATAAATTGAATAAATATGTACTAAAAACTGGAAATCCAGTAAGGGGCCCTCCATAAACTATATGAGCAATTTTAGGCTATTTTTGACCCTCTCACCCCACCCCCGAAAGTAACGTAGCCGTTAGCTAAATACGGATTTCAAATAATTATACATTTTTCCGCCTTTATTGCCCATATGCCTACGTGACCGTCTGGTAAACTATAAGCCAAAAGATGAATTTTTCAATACAAAGAACGATTGTTTAACAAAATAGTTGAATTTTGGACCAAAAAGGACAAATTTAACAGAATAGTTGAATTTTCAACAAATTAATTGAATTTTTCACTGAATAGTTGAATTTTCAATCTACAAAAATGGATTTTCAACCATAAACAATGAATTTGCAATCCAATGGGACGAATTGGCAATAAAACCGTTGAATTTTAGACCAAAACATATAACTTTAACAAAATAGTTGAATTTTTAACCAAATAATTAATCTTTCAACAAAACAGATACATGTTTAATCAAATAGCTCAATTTTCAACCTACAAAGATAAATTTTCAACCAAAAACATTAATTTCCTACCAAAGATGAATTGTAAACAAAATACATGGATTTTCAACCGAATAATTGTATTTTCAATTAAGAAAAGATATTTTTTCAACCAAAAATGAAATACTTAAATTTTCCGTTTAAAAAATTAATTTTTATCAAAAAGGAACGTATTTCATCAAGTTGAATTGAACCCAAAAAGTCGAATTTTTAACAAAATAGTAGAATTCTCAAACAAGTAGATTTAATAAAGTAGTTCAACTTTGAACCAAGTAGTTAAATGAAAAAAATGGAAATTTATTTTAGCTTTAACATTCAACAATTCGATTAAATTTTCTTTTGAGGACAAAATAATTTTTTCATTGAAAATTAAACTTTTTTTAAGATTTGCTTTTTTGGCTTGAAAATTTATCTCTTTTTGTATAAATATAATCTTTATTAGTAAAAACGTAACTGTAAGGTTAACAATTGAACTGTCTGGGTTGAATGAACTTTTTTGTTGAAAATTCGTATCTTCGCCTCGAAAATTCAACAATTCGGTAGAAAATTCAACTATTTGGTCGAAAGTTGAACTACTTTGTTTCAAAAATTCATTTTTTTAGTTGATTTATCATTTGAATATTCAATTTTTTTAAAATCTTTTTAAGGTTGGAAATTCATTTATTTATCTCAAAATTCATGCATATATTGTTGATATCTAGTCTTTTTTGGTAGAAAATTAATCTTCGTGGTTAAAAACTCATTTTTCGGTTGAATTGTCAACTGAAATCATGAATTTTCAACTTGAAGAAGGATTTTTCTGCAAAAGACTAATTTTCAACAAAAAAGAACGAAATAATGTTCACCAAAGACATTGTTTTTCAACAGAAGAAACGAATTTTCAAGCAAGAAGATAAATTCGCTCCCCGAAAAGACGAATTTTGAAAAGAATACATGAAAATTAATTTTCTTCAAAATATTGGAATGTCCAAGTAAACGCATGCATATTCAGCGAAATAGTTGAATTTTGCATTTTTTTTAGATATTAAGGTTTTTCTTATTAAATTTATCCAGTTTTTCAATTTTTCTTTTAAATTCACAAACAATTTTTTTAAATCATAAAAATACTAATAGTATTTAGATTTCTTGACATTAAGAAAAACAATGTTTAAAACTCTGACTTTTTATCTGCTTACTACATTAATTTCCTATTTCGTATTTCGTTTCAGCAGAAAAAAGTTATTTTTGATTTTTTTTTGCAAAACCTTGCCCTTCTTGCAACTTTTAGAATTTTTAGATTATTCTTGTTCCAGTTATTCAAGTTTGTTTTACTTTTTCTGAACCGATGAGAAAAAGGAAAAAGGAATGAAAAATTGTAAAGTTATTTCGTAATTTATTATTTATTATTTTTTTTTTTGAGAAATGAAATTTTCTCCAAAATTGCACTTTTTTGTTCGTTGAAATTTTCAGAAGTAATAGACAATAATTGCCATACATTTTAAACTTGAAGTGTATTTGTATTTCTAGAGAAACAAAATTCCATTTTTTATTCATTCTTCGATTTTCTCATTAGTTTCAAAATTGGTTTCAAAATAAACAATAATGTGTTCTCCCGGAAAACATTAAAATATACCAAAGGGGAAATTTATTGTGAGCTGACTATATTAGTACCCATTAGATCTAAAAATGATAGGAAAAACGTGGTATTTTTTAGCGATTTTGGTTATTCATATTTTCAAAATATCGAAAAAAGCTTCACTCTTTTTATTTATGAAATTTTGGTGTGGATATTATTGAAAATATAAATATTCGTAAAAAAAGTGAAAAGGTCGATATGTTAATTAAAATGAATACTTATCGCCTTATTTTCGACGTAAAAAAACATATTGCATTGAAAAGTCAATGCTGAACATGTTGGCCTGTGTGATTTGAAATGGATTCGGTCTATACAATTTTTTGTTGAGAACTAATCTTCTTTGGTTGAAAATTCATTGAACCTTTTTTGGTTGAAAGTTGAACTACTTTGTTAATTTATATGAAACGCCAACGACTAAATTCATGAAAAAGTTTTATCTTAAAAAATTACGTAAGCTGGTGGGAGGGGGGAGGAAGGGTCAAAATTTCAGAAAATTTGTTTACGTAATTTATGTACGGCCACCAATCAAGAAAATTTCGATACGAATTCGGGCTATACAATATTTTCATGATCCGACAAATTTTTCTTGTCTCAAGAAATAAACTTGAAGACAAGAAATATTTTCTTGGATCAAGAAATATTTTCTTAGATCAAAAAATATTATATCGTCCGTATTCATAACGATATTTTCTTGATTCAATATTCATTCTCCTTCCGTGTCAGAGATGATAATGCAACAACGAAAAAGTTCCATTTTTTACATTATTTTTCAAATTTAATTTGAAAAAAATTGGATAATTTTGTAACAGATTTACTACTTCTATAAACTTCACTCATGTGATTCAAGTGAAGCATTTTATTTAGCTCTCTATTGTCCTCTTGTTCCTAATTGGTCGATAAATTTATTAAATCTGCTGCATCAACTCGACCAATTATTACCTTTTCACATAGTTTATCGTGATTTTTGTAATGGTTGGCTTATACGGGTTTAATGCTCTTCGGCCTGTTATTATGTTCGACAATAATCGCCACTAATTACAATTGGTCATGTTCTAGGGGCTGAACTGCTTTTCCATCAATATGGAAATTATTAATGGTCAATATTTGGTTTTGGAATTAACAAATTACATCAAATTAAATTTCACAATATTTTGTTCCAATATTTTTAATGATATTATATGAAATAATGAAACATGCATTATAAGTATAGTAAAAATTACTGTACAATTTCTGCGAAATTTCTTTGCGAATTTTGAAACCATCTGCTTTTTTGTTGTGATTGCTTAAGTTATATTTATTTTTATTAATAGGAAAGATATTTTTTTATGTAATGACAGCTATCAATGTCCTGCAGAGAATAAACATAAGAAAAAAGTTCGTTGTGGCGATGCTAGCCTGTTCAAATTTGGTAATTTTTGATTCTTGGAGACTAAATTTAGATATTGAAGAGGATATTGGGTCTCTCCATCTTAGTTTGGAAAGTCTCTAGAGGACATATTAAAAAAAATGTTCACAAATCCATTTGATTGAAAGTATAAAACTCTATTTTAGCAGTATTGAAATGTTTTCAACCTTTTAAAAAAAATTATCTTCCGCATTATAAAATCAATTTCCTGAAGTTATGTTTTCTGCTGACTTTTTAAAATCAAAAATGGTCCTTCGGTGTCCCAATTAGTTGAAAAAATTTGAATTTCGAAAATTTAAAAAAATTTACCGATACGTGCGGAAATTATGCGAATTTCCTTTTTATCTAAAGTGCTAATAAAAAATTGAAATTGAAAAATATAAATTTTGGTACAATTTTAAAAAAAATGAGCAAAAATGACATTTTTTAAGACTCAGTCAATTTTCATTCAAATTTTGTGTTTAGTTTTATGTATGGAATATGATTTGAATAATAAGACATAATATCGTTAGATCTCAACACATTTTTCTAGGCTGCTTGCAGACGTTAAACTTCTTACAAATTTGTGATTTCAGTATTTTTAGCCTTTTTTTAACAGCTGTAAATAAATTTTGTTAAGATCTGAAGAAATCACAGCTTGCTTCTCCAGCAGGTCATTACAAATTTTTATATTTTGTTGAAAATTGCGCGATTTCGTTAAAAAGTCATTATAATTGGTTAAAAATTCAACTGTTTTATGGAAAATTTGGCTTTTTAAGTCGAAAATGATCTATTTGGTTGAAAATTAACATTTTCTTTCGAAAATTCATATTTTCTTTTGAAAATTCTTATTTGTGGTTTGAAAATTCAACATTTGGGATGCATTTTTTTTCTCCATCGACAGAAAAATCTTTTTTAGTTGAAAATTATTCTGTTTTGGTTGAGAATTCAACTATTCTCTGGAAAAATCTTCTATTTTGGTTCAAAATTCATTTCTTTGGTTGAAAATTTAACTATTTCATTGGTTGATGATTCATCCAATTGCAAATCGATGCGTTTTGTTAAAAATTAATATTTTTTGTAAAAAATTAATCGACTGGGTTAAAAATTCATCTTTTTGGTTAGAAATTTATTTTTGTGGTTGAAAATTCGTTTTTTCAATTGAAGAGCATCATTTTAAAATGAAAATGCAACTATTCAATTTTTTCTTAAAAATCAATCTTTTCTTGTTGAAAGTATCACCTTTGTGGTAGAAAATTCATGTATTTTGTTGAAAATTCATTTTTTCTTCGTTAGAAATTAATTTTCTTGTTTCAAAAATTACCTTTCAGGTTGATGATTTATTTATTGGGTTAAAAATTAACCTATTCTGTTGCAAATTCATTTTATTTGGCTTTACATCAATTTTTTAGGTGAAATTTGATCTATTTGGTTGTAAAGTTGTATTTTTTGGTAGAAAAATCAACTGCTTGTTTGAAAATTCATATTTTCTGCTGAAAATTCGTCTTTTTTGGTGAAGAGTTCATCTTCTTGGTTGAAATTCATGTTTGTGGTTGAAAATTCATGTTTTTAGTGAAAATTTCACTATCTTCTTTAAAATTCGTTCTGTTTCGTGAAAATGTTTTTTCTTTCATTCAAAAATTCATTTCTTATTTGTTGAAAATTCTACTCTTTTCATAGAAAATTAATGTTTTTGGATGAAAATTCATATTTTTGGGTTGAAATTAAAACATTTTGCATGAAATTATTTTTTATGGACTGACAAATCTTTCTTCGTTGAAAATTCAATTCTGTTATTGCAAATTCCTATTTTTCGTTTGAAAATCAATCTCTTTCGGTTAAGGATTCAACTAGTTTATTGAAAAAAATTGTTGGGTGGAATTCAACTATTTTTAATTAAAAATTGAATTATTTTTTGGTGGAAATATCAACTTTATATTTTTCGTTGAGAATTTAGTTTTTTCTGGTTGGAGATTGATGCC
The DNA here is from genome assembly GCA_932178445.1 of Andricus quercusramuli. Lineage (NCBI taxonomy): Eukaryota > Metazoa > Arthropoda > Insecta > Hymenoptera > Cynipidae > Andricus > Andricus quercusramuli. The sequence goes on along the minus strand of CAKNXH010064231.1, from coordinate 37,363 downwards.
TTTTATTAAAAATGTAACTGTTTTGTTGAAAACACCTTTTTTGTTAAAAATTATTTGTTACATTGGAAATTTAATTATTCTTTTTTATATTGTATTATGTATTTCGTTGAAAACTCGTCTTTTTTGGCAGAAAATTATTCTCTTCGGTTATGAAATTCAACCCCAAATTGTCTTACATGATTTTACTGAACAGTAGGGTGGTCCAAAAATGCATTGGAAATTTTTTTTTTTAAATTTTTATCGGGACACCCCCCAAATTTGTTCGAATCCGCACAAAAATAAATGCATTTTTTTTGTTTTGAAAAAAATGATATTTAGGGGTGGCGCAAGCCCCATGAAGTTTAACATGTATTTCCCATAAGAAAAAAAGACGTTTTTGTAAATCTTATTCAGAATCCTCAATATTATGTCAATCGAGTTGGAACTGAACATTTCTCTTCACAATCAACCATAGAATACGAATAAAATATCAGTTTTCAAATATCACCCCCATAAGTCTGTTTTATAGGGTCCCAAAGAAACCCCATAAGTAAAAAAATGGGTTTTGCGAGTTTTTGGCGCTAATTATGATTTTTTTGCGTTTTTTTTTCAATGCGAATTATTTCTAATCCATAAAATATGACTTTGTACTGAAAATTAGATATTTTAATGAATTGTTTAAACAATTTATTATTGTTTTTAGCTATTTTCTCATAGAATATAGTTAGAAAGACGCGATTTTTTCACAAATTTTCAATTTTTTGTCCAATTTTCAATTAGAGGGAAGTGATAGTTCATCAATGTTAACAATAGTGATTGTTTAAACAATTTATTATAATTATTAATAATATTATATTTGAATAATGCTAGAAAGATCCAGATTTTTTTTTAGTTTCTGGCTTTTTGTCCAATTTTCATTTGTAGTGAAGTAATAATAAATCCATGTTAACAAAATAATTGTTTAAACAATTTATTATAATTATTAATAATATTATATTTGAATAATGCTGAAAAGATGCGGTTTTTTTGTTGAAATTTGTGGCTTTTTGTCCACTTTTCATTCGGAGTGAAGCAATAATGAATTCAAGTTAACAAAATAATTGTTTAAACAATTTATTATACTTATTCATAATATTATAATTGAATAATGCTGAAAAGATGCGGTTTTTTTTAATTTCTAGCTTTTGTCCACTTTTCATTCGTAGTGAAGTAATAATGAATCCAAGTTAACAAAATAATTGTTGAAACAATTTATTATACTTATTAATGATATTATAATTGAATAATGCTAGAAAGATGCGGTTTTTTTTAATTTCTGGCTTTTTGTTTAATTTTCATTTGGAGTGAAGTCATAATGAATTCAAGTTAACAAAATAATTTTTTAAACAATTTATTTTCATTGTTGATAATATTCTCTTTGCTTAATTGTTAGAATGTTGCGGTTTTTTCTGAAATTTTCAACTTTTTGTTTATTTTTCATTAGGCGTGACTTAATAATTAATTAGGTTGAGCAAAAATAATTGTTCAAACAAATTATTATTGTTTATGACTTTCTTCATCTATATCAATTGCGCCTGTTAGTTGCTGTTTTTCGGCAATGTTCGGCAATGTTTAAAGTTGTTTGAACAATTTAATATTGATTTCTGCCTTTCGTGTAAAATAGCTTTTTTTCTTCAAATCAATTTTTTTTAAGCATTGTGAAAAGAGCAAAAATAATTCACTTAAACCAACAATACCTTTCGGAAAATCATTTTTGTTGTGGTTGACTTATTACTTGTTCATAAATGAAAAGACGATGCAAAGTGAAAGATTTTAGAAAAACCCGCCACTTTCTAGCACTTATCTAAGAAAAGTTAGTTATGAACAATATTAAATTGTTTAAACAACTTTTTTATTGACTTCAATTAATTATTACCTCTCTTAGTGAAAAAAGGACATAAAGGTGAAAATTGTCGAAAAACCGCAACTATCAGGCGCAATTGATATAGATGAAGATAGTAATAAACAATAATAATTTGTTTAAACAATTAGTTTTGCTAAATCTAATTAATTATCAAGTCACGCCTAATAGACAGTGGAAATAACAGCGGAAAGTTTTAGAAAAAACCGCAACATTCTACCAGTTAAGCAAAGAGAATACTATCAACAATGATAATAAATTGTTTAAACAATTATTTTTTTAACTTGAATTCATTATCACTTCACTACAAATAAAAATCAAACAAAAAGCCAAAAATTTAAAAAAACCGTATCTTTCTAGCATTATTCAAATATAATATTATTAATAATTATAATAAATTATTTAAACAATTATTTTGTTAACTTGAATTTATTATTACTTAACTACAGATGAAAATTGGGCAAAACGCCAGAAATTAAAAAAAAATCCGCATCTTTCTAGCATTATTCAAATATAATATTATTAATAATCATAATAAATTGTTATAATAATCACTATTGTTAATCTTGATGATCTATCACTTCCCTTTAATTGAAAATTCGACAACAAATGGAAAATTTATGAAAAAACCGCGTCTTTCTAACTACATTCTATGAGAAAATTGCTAAAAACAATAATAAATCGTTTAAACAATTTATTAAATATCCAATTTTCAGTCTAAAGTCATATTTTATATATTAGAAACAATTCGCATTAAAAAAACCGCAAAAAAATCATAATTAGCGCCAAAAACTCGCAAAACCCATTTTTTCACTTATGGGGTTTCTTTGGGACCCTATAAAACAGACTTATGGGGGTGATATTTGAAAAGTGATATTTTATTCGTATTCTACGGCTAATTGTGAAGAGAAATGTTGAGTTTCAACTCGATTGAGATAATATTCAGGATTCTGAATAAGATTAGAAAAACGTCTTTTTTTTCTTATGGGAAATACATGTTCTCGTACATGTTAAACTTCATGGGGCTTGCGCCACCCCTAACTATCATTAAAAAAAAAAAAAAAAAAAAAAAGCATTTATTTTTGTTCGGATTCAAACAAATTTGAGGGGTGTCCCCATAAAAATTCGAAAAAAAAATTTTTTGGACCACCCTACTGAACAGTCTTCAAGATAAATTATAAACCAAGTTTTTTTCGTGTTAACATAATTTCTGAAGTGCTGGGCTGTTTTTATACCTGAAAGTAAAATGTATAACGGCGAGAAAAATGGAAAATTGGTCAGGGAAAAGTCAAGAAATTTCGAGATTTTGATTTCCTAGTAGCCCTGACTGGGAACTTTGGGAAAAATCTGCTTCGTAAATTGCAAATGTAAAAAATAAAAGGCACGTACAGTTGAAATAAACAATATCGTTTAAGGTAACACACGTCTTTGTTTGCTATTATTAATTTATTAATAAGAAAAATAAGAACAATTTCCATTTTTTTAAATTAAAGCCTAATACGCCTACCTTACATGACCTGACCTCTTCTCGGACGGAATTTTACAACTATTTTTAGTTGTTATTTACAACAGGCAACAACAATAGGAACGATTTTGCTGACCGCAAAAATCGTGTGAATTATTTAAATCAAAATTATTAATGACGGAGGTAATACCGGTAAGCAAATAGGCCATTCGTTTTCCAGACACAAGATAGTTTAGGGCTCTTTGGTCCGACCGAGCCATGATTTACTACGGTCGTGCGGAATCCTAACAATGTTAATTTCACGTACTAACCAGGAATTCAGGGCTGGCCTCGTGTGCGCCAATATATAACGCTTATGGGACCGCGTGGACGTTCCGCGAATATGTATTAACCACAAACCTAGGGGAGGCGGTTTTCACTTTTTTGCAGCTTTAAATTACAACCAACCAATATTTTCATTAGTCTGGATCCAAAAATTACTAAAAAAATTATTTTTCACTGAAAGAAATTAAATTTAGATATGTATTCATGCCTTAAGTTAAAAATGTAACTCTATTGACTAAATTCTTAAAAATTGAAGCAGTTTGCCAAAAACCACTGAAATAGCATTCTTGAGAAAAATTTAAAAAAAACGAGAGAAAAATATGAATATGAATTATTTATTGTATGGATATTTTGAAATCGCAAATGGCGATACCACGCTGAAAACACCAGTTCTCGTAAGATCACTGAAGTTAAGCAGTGTTGGGCGCTGTTAGTACTTGGATAGGTGACCGTTCGGGAATACTGCGTGCTGTTGGCCCGTCGTGGGTGTGGTGGGCCCACACTGGTAGTATTTATCCACCTAGAAACACACTACCCGAATCGGGTAGTGAGGCCATTGCCTCACTTTCGAGTTCGAACTGCTATCAATTTTTTTTTAATGGATATTTTGGAATTAGGCTGATAAGTTCTATTCGGGGGGGAAACAACTCTGCGGTAATTCGCTGGACAGCTCGGTTATCCAAATGGTAATCCGTTGTAATCCAAGTAATCTAGTGCAGCTTGAAGTAATCCACTCGTAATCCGCCTTAATTTAAGTTATTCGGAGTAATCCACTTGAAAATCGAGTAATCCATTTGAAATCTGAAGTAATCTAGGGTAATCCAGATCGATTCGTTCCTATTATACCTAAGACGGAGTAATCCAGAATAATCCACTTGTAATCCAGGTAATTTTTTGTTGAAAATTAATTTCCTTGACTGAAAATTTAACTATTTCATTCTCGGTATAAAATTAATCTTTTTTAGTTGAATATTCATGTATTTTGTCGACAGTTCGTCTTTTTGGGTCGAAAATTGATCCTTTTTGTTGAAAATTCATGATTTTTGGTTGTAAAATTCAACGATTTTGGTAGAAAATCAGAAAAAATAGTTTTCACGACGGTATCTGTCTGTCTGCCTATCTGTCTGTCTGTCGTCGTCGTCGTCGCTGTTGTCGTTGTTTTAGTCTGCATACCGGATAACTTTTGAAAAACTGGTTGGATTGAATTGTGCTTTGGCATAATTTTTAAGGGTGTGGTAAGAAAAGATGGGTTCGTGAGCCAGCTATTTTGGATGAAAATTAAAAAAGTCGAAGCATTTTGAAAATTTTTAAGACTATTTTTCATGGTTTATAAATTCTAAGTAGGGCTATTCATACTACTCAAAGATTGGAACAATTCAACTTGACGACTTTTTACGTTAAAAGTAAAATTATCAGAGTTATAGCATTTGAAAAAATTCAAAACAAAAAAAAAAACGAAAATGAAAATTTTAAGCTGAATAACGTACGATATGAAAGCCCTACAAGATTATCATAACAACTTTTCATGAAAAATCGGCAATTTAAATTTTGATCGCACTAAAATAATGAAAAATAAAAAGTTTTATTTTGCGATGAAACTATGCAAAATACGAAAAAAAATAAATTGACAAAAATTATGTATTGAAAAAATATGTAAAAATGTATCAATCTCTTTTTAATAGGATGCGTAGTTTTTGTTTTAATCGTAAAGAATAATATTAAAAATAAGAAAATTACATTTTTGGAAAAACGACGCAAACTACGAAAAAAAATAATGGATAAAAGTTGTACTCTCAAAAAAGGCCAATACATTTGTTATCAATAATTTTTGGATGGAAAGATTAGTTTTTGTTTCAATCGTAAAAATTGAAAATCAAGAAATTTAATTTTTGGACAAACGTCATAAGCTATGAAAAAATTAATAGACAAAAGTTGCTTACCCAAAAAAAAGAGCTACAAATTTGTACGGAATAATTTTTTGATAGAAGGCGTAATTTTTGTTTTAACCGTACAAAATAACATTTACAATAAAGAAATTAATTTTTTGAAAAAAAAACACAAAGTACGCAAAAAAATCATAGACGAAAGATGTTCACTCAAAAAAGATCTACAAATTTTTTATGAATTATTTTTTGATAGGATTCGCATTTTTGGTTTAAATTGTAAAAAATAACCTTGAGAATTATGTTTTTGGAAAACCTACACAAAGAGCGAACAAAATGTGAATTAACATAATGTTTTGTATAGGATACGCACTTTTTTCAATTAGAAAAACCAGGCAATAAAAATACGTCTGTTTCAATACCAATGCACATTATGAATTTTAATAATATTTTATTGAAATGATAACTTTTTTAGCGTAGCTGAGAATAGAATTTAATACAAAATAATGAACAAATATTAAATAATAATAATTAAATAATAACATGATAAATACAATTTTTACATTATTTTGCAATATCTGAATAAGTACAGAAATAAATAAAATATTAATTTGATATAATAGAGTTGAACATAATGTGGAAAAGTTCGTACTTTGGAAAAAATCGTGTGCGAAGGAGAAGATGTGTCAAGAGAATGTGTTCGTTAAGGCCGAAGGAGCTTTAACAAAAGAGAATTCACAATCACCAAATTACAGTTTTCGATGCTTGACCTTTAATTTTAAAAGGTCTGTACAGAAATGTGGAGGAAGTACAAATATCAAGCGCGTATAGCGCGAGGTAAAAACATTATCGAGCGCAAAGCGCGAGATAAATATATTATAGAACGCGAAGCGCAAGATCCAACAGATGCGCGCCCGCGGCGTGCAATAAGGATGTACCCGCACAGCGGGCAGATTGTTTTTGTTGAAATTGGATTTTTTTAACTGAAAATTTCACTCTACCAGTTTCTATTGAAAATTTAACTTTTTTAGTTAAAAATTCAACTTATTGGTTGAAAGTTCACGTACATTGTTAAAGATTCAGTTTTCTGGTTGAAGATTCTTGACTTTAGTTGAAAATCGTTAGATTGGATACTTAAATATTTCTTTGAAAATTCGATTTATTTATGAAAAATTAATTTTTTCAACTATAGATTTAACTGTTTTATTTTGGAGAAATTTTGTCTTTCTTAGTTGAAAATTGACGTATTTTGTTGAAATTCCTATTTTTTCGTAGAAAATGAAGATTTTTGCTTAAAAATTCTTATTTTTGGTTGAAAACTGAGCTATCTTGTTGGGAATTCAACTATTGGGTTGAAAATTCATGTATTTTTTGTGAAAATTCGTCTTTTTTGCCAGACAATTAATTTTTCCGCTTAAATGTTTATGTTTTTGGTTGAAAATATAAGTATTCCATTTACTATTGTAAACTACCCTTTTTTACTCGGAAGTTCAACTATTTGGTTGAAAACTCAACTACTGGGTTGAGAGTTGAACTACTTTAATAACAATTCATTTTTTGGCTGGAGATGCATCATTTAAGTTTAAAATATATCTTTCTGCTTGAAAACTTAACTATTTTGTTAAAAATTCGTTGTTTTGATAAAAAATTTATTTTTTAAACTGTGAATATAACTATTTCATTTTTGGTTGAAAATTCGTAGTTGTCTTTAGAAAATGATCTTCCTTGTTGAAAATGCATGTTTTTGGTTAGTAATTAATCTAATTTGTCGAAAATTAAAAAACTTTATCAAAAAGTAGTCTTCTTGTTTGAAAAAACAACTATTTTGTTCAAAATAATTCTTTTTCAGATGACTACAACTGCTTTTCATTGAAAATTAAAATTTGTTGTGGTTGAAATATCAACTATTACATTTTTAGCTGAAAATACATTTTTATTGGTTGAAAAGTATTTTACTTTGTAGAAAATTCAACAATTTGGGTAAAAAGTAATTTTTTAGTTGAAGATCTTTCATTTTATTTCAAAATTCATCTCTTTGGTTGAATATTTAACTATTTTTTCAACTTTTTACTTGGAAATTCAACGGTATAGTAGACAATTGAGCTTTATTGGTTGAAAATTCAAGTGTATGGTTTAAACATGATCTTTTTTAGTTCAAAATTCAACTAATTCGTTAAAAGAACGGAGTAATCCACCATAATTTTCTGTAGTTCAAAGTAATCCTATGCAATTCTGAGTAATCTTAGCTTAACCCGAGTAATTCTGTATATGGAGGTAATTCAGGTTAATCCAAAATAATCTAAGGTAATCCACATCGGCCGGACCACATTAAAAAAAAAATTTTTGCCCCCGAATCCATTATATCATTTTTACAGAGTTTGAAAGATGATTTAAAATCGAAATTGAAAAAAATGTTCGTTACAGAGGAAAGGGGATCTTACTAATATTTCTCCCAATACCCTTTTTCCACGATGTATATTCTGTTTGTGTTTTCGGAAATTTGTACACAATTTTTGACTTGCCTTAATTTCTGGATATTATTTTCATTTTTGTCAACCCTGTTTTGTTTTCGGCAGAGGATAAACAAATTCCATTCGTTTAAATAATTGAAAAGTAATTAAGCAATGTTAATAAATATTCCACTAGGCCAACATAAATAATTTTAGGTAAAAAAGACAAGAATACAGTGCCCAAAAGGTCGTTTTTATGGAGAATTGATATTTTTAGTTTTAAGGGTAGTTTTTAGGGACTCGTGAGGGTATGTCAGGGGTGTCAAACCCATATTTCCGATACATGAAATTCTTCGTTGGATAATTCTCTTCAAGCCTCCATACTTTCCTGTCACATGTTTTCAAACCCTAAAAAATTATTTCAAAAACTGGAAACTTCACTCAAAACCGGCAGCAGTTGAAATTAAAAAAAAAAACTAAAAAACAGAAATTAGGGATTTTCTTTTTTCGGATTTGGAACAAAATGGGGTGGATCGTTGCCCTCTAGCATGAAAAAAAAATTTTGCCATGCATTTTTGAGCCACCCTAGTGGGCAAATAAAAAAAGTTGGAAAACGAACCGGCCTATTATAGAGGTCTTCTTTTTTTCTTTTTCTCTAATTTTTTTTATTGGTTCAGTGGAAATATTTGCATCCGTAGTGAACATTTTGAATAATATATTTCATCTAAAATTGGAAAAAGAATCATTATTATTCTTCATTATTCCATGAGATGTGTAATGTTGTGTAAAATGCACATGATAATAAAATGATTTTTTCACCAACTGAAATATAATTCATTATTTTTTTCTTCTTGAGCTATGTAGTAAATTGGCGACAATCGTTGATACTTTACATTGATTCATTTTGATTGCTCCAATCACTGTGTTGATATTGATTACGAGAGGCGTCAAGAATAAGAATATTCTTTATTTCATTCTTCAATTTATACAGACACTCTACAAAATAAGACGTTTGAATATGAATAAGTAATAAATATAATGTAAAATGAAATGAACAATAAAATAAAAAAAAATATGTAGAGATTGTTATACACTCTTTTATTTTCTCATCCTTAACACTTTTTTTCATAGAAAATGTCGTCGTATAGATTCAGTTGAAAAATACAAAATGCAAATCTGGTGTTGCATTAGTAAATTATATATGAGACATTAGAAGATATGAAGAAGTAGAAGACTAGAAGAATGAAGACCGGTTCATTACTTTTTCTAAATTTTTCATATAATTTATAGCAAGTTATTGAGAAAAGTAATTCATATATTAGGAAGAAAGAAAACAAGTATTTTCTATATTTTAATTTATGTACAAATTTTAGCTAAAAAAATAACATTCAAACATTACGTTGTCTTAAAGTGCATTACATAAAGCATTTTGAAGTTTCTTAAACATTCTATAAATTTCAGTCATGGAAATCATTCTTATTCTATTCCAATATGCAAATTAGTTTTAAACTGACATTAGTCTTATGCGCAGCTAACAAATATATTTTAATATCAACATATTTTTTACTGGTGATGGTAAAAGTATAATTTAACGTAATCAAATTTTTAATAACTTATTTAATACCTAAATACTGTTTTGATAATTCTCGTATTATCCGAAATACAATTACAGTATTATTTTTAAGGGTGTGAAGGTACAGTTATAGAATAACAGAGTTATTTTTCATGAAATTGCAGTTCCGAATTCCTCCTGATCATACATCTTCAAGGGAAGAAACACATCTGAAAATAAAAATATAAAATTGGCAAAATCTATAAAAAATTGCTTATATTGGTTGGGAAAAGAACATATTTTTGACAGACCCTAGAATGTTTTTAATATTAAACTTTGTGTAGGATTACACAACATTCTAGGCTCAGATTTTTGAAAAAGATTGTTAAATAAAAATTCGCCATGTACATACCATATGAATAATTGATGAGAATGTAAAAACTACTTAAAGCACTGTTATATTCCCACGAGCATTTAGAGTAATCATATGCGGCTTTACATATGTCTTCTTGATCAGCTGAAAAATAAAACTTTTAATCAGTTTAATGGACAATTTTTTATTTTTGACATACAAATAGTTTTCTTTCGATATTCTTATATCTTTTCAAAACTATTCCATTCATTCTTCAAAGGTGCTTTCACCTACTTATATTGGAAAAGAAAAAAATCCAAGCAATGACGATAAATAATTAATGTTGAAACTAATTTTTAACAAATATATTCATAGATATTTATACATACTGAAATATCCACAGGCATTTATCATGGTCACAATCTCAGCTGCAATACTTTCTTCTACAACAGCGTTAGTTTGAGCTATCAACATTTCGACTGAAATTTTACCGTTTTTGACCTTGAAATATAAACATTGTAATTATAATCATTTTATGTGCGGAGCGCAATACAATTATTTTGTATGAAATTTCACTTTTCCTCTAATTAACTTATTATTTTGAATTTAGCATAAGCATATATCGACGCCTCCATTCAATACAAGTCTATATGCTGACAGCGCCGTCTATGAGACTATATGCGAAATGGGCCGTGTATGAGACTATATGAAATTTGTACCGAGTATGAGACTGTCTGCATTCTAGCAACTTTTCAGGAGAGCTGTTTGAAGTTTGAAATGTTAAAAAAAAGTCATAGGTGCACTCTAAAATAATGAAAATTGTTGCTTATGTTTACTCAACTTCTAATCTCAATATTTCCCCCCAAATTCTGTCAATGAACGAGTTTGAAATCAATAAAAAGTTGATAATAAGTAGATGACTTTTCTCAGAATGGATATGATTTTAATAATAGCTAACTAAAATGAATAAATTTGAAATATATAAATCGCTGAAGTTGATGTTTGAAGTATATGGATGTTTTTTAATAATTTGCCTGTATGCAAATTACTTGAAAGCTGTAGGAAATAAAGGAAAAGCAAAAAGCTTATATTCGAGGTTATGTTATTATATATAACCTCCAAATGTCAGATAGTATCCTTGGTGTGGATACAACATACAGGGTTGCCACCACTGCATTAAAAAACCATACCTCTTATTTAATAACAAGAAAGTATAATTCCGTCGATAATTGTATTTCGACTGTGACTTTTGAATAAGATCATATAAATGGAATTTCCTGTGTTGTGTTTTGAAAAAAAATGTACTTATTGTAGGATATTTACATTCTTTCGCATATTTTTAAATTTTTCTTATTTTGTCGCCCTTGCTTCGGAATGTCTGGCATGCTATAGATCCATAATGCACGCAAAATTGAATAAAAATACTAATTTATATATTCCTTTTTATTCCTTTAATACTTTACAGAATTGTAAAATATTTTAACAAACGATGCAGGATTGTTTACACTATTAGAATATAATAATAACTCAAAATCGTCAAAAATGCAGATAGTCTCATACTCGGTACAAATTTCATATAGTCTCATACACGGCCCATTTCGCATATAGTCTCATAGACGGCGCTGTCAGCATATATACTTATATTGAATGGAGGCGTCGATATTATTATTAGCAAATGAAAATGTACTGAGTAACATTTATAATTAAGAATACAATTACGAAAAAATAAGTTCTCCATATACTTGCATTATTTGATTTTACTTGAAATTTCTTTTTTTAAATCTGATTGTGGGACAAATCGAAATAAACGACCTAAAATCAACGATTTGTTATTTTAATTATCGTCCATGGGACATAGTTTATATAATTAGGAATGAAAAAGAACTGAATCAAATCAAAAGACACACTTATTTTGAAAGTGTAAAAATATAATATCTATTGCATTTTTTGACAAAAATACTTTTACTACTTACCCCCTTCAATTTTTGATATATACACTTCAAGTAGCACATAAAATTCGGATCCGGTGGAAATTCGCACTCATTACTCCATCTGCTAATTCTGTTTTCAGAAACGTTTAATAGAAGCATTAATTTTTTCATTCTTATAATTAAGCGTGGATATGTATATTCACTCAATTTTGTTATTTCTTAATGAAACTTCAAATACCAGAAAATTAATTTTTTAATGATTACTGATTTGAAAAAATAAAATAAAAATTACCTTCTGCAACACCAGATGCCTTTATGCAACCGGGTTTTAAGCCCTTAGTAGCTTTTTTTAATGCATTCAAGTCCATTTTCTTTCATCAAATCACAGAATGAATCGAAAAAATACCCAAAAAAGCATGTTTACATTATATACTATCCACTGAAAGTTTGGGTACAACAATTCCCAAAAACGTTAAAGTTATATTGTCCTGAAATGCGTGTGTCGTATTATGTGCTATCCAGCACATAATGTACTAAAGTTCAATGTTCAATTAATATAATTGAGTAATAATCACTTGAAGCTAGGATTTTGATTGTTTAAGAAATATTAATTTTGTTTAAAATCAAGGTAGCATTTTTGGAGGCATACGTAATAAGATTTAATGAATACAATTTGAAAAATCGCAAGTTGCAAGTGCGGTCTCAAAATTGGTTTATTCATATTATAAAAACATAGTTCTGTCAATAAAAATTTGCAATCCTTTCAATTCAGGCAAGAAAACAAAATCCTTTGAAATTTCTAGTCTTCTAAATAAAAGAACGAGTTTTCATGTAAAAAAATTTTCGACTTTTCTACCATAAAATATGCATTTTTAGCACGAATGCACGAATGTTCAACAAAACAGTTGAGTTTTCGACAAAAACGTGACTTTTTAACAAAATACTTTGATTTCTAACAAAGTCATTAAAATTCCAACAAAATAAAAGAATTTGCAAATAAAAGAAATTAAACTTCCACCAGGAACAGTTGAATTTACAACCTGAAAATTTTAATTTTTAACAAAAAGATGAATTCTCAACCAAAAATATAATACTTGATGTTTAAAAAAAAAAATCAACAAAATAAGAATTGCAAGGTAAATTTCCCAGTAATCATTATGCCAATTGTCTTGTTTTTTGTTTAATTTTAATGAATGTAGTTTCTATTTGCAACTATAAAATGCTAAAAATAAATGAGTTTTATCATTACATGTTACTTGCAGCATACTAAAAAAAATATATATTCAAATTATAACCGAATTTCACGATTATTGCGACCGCCACAATTACTGGGACATTTACCTTTTTCAATAAAATAATGAAATTCTTAGTACAATACTTGAATTCTCAAACAAAAAGAAGAATTTTCAATCAATAACATTAATTTTCTACAAAAAAAAATGGCAAATTTCTAACAAAATACATGAATTTCTAAACAAATAGTTGAATTTACAACCAAGGATGTAAATTTTGAACTAAAATGATGAATCTGCAAACGGAAAAATTGAATTTTCAACAAAATAGTATAAATTTCAACCAGAAAGACGAATATTCTACAAAGAAGACGAATTTTCTACAAAACGGTTGAATTTCCAACCCGCAATACTAATTTTTTACCAAAAAAGACGAATTTTCAACAAAATAGTTGAATTCTCAACTGAATCATTAATTTTCAACCAAACAGTTGCTTTTTTAACCAAGAAAGGGGACATTTCTGGTGTGAAGATTAGTCTTCTACTAAAAAAGACGCATTTTCAACTAACAAAAATTAATTTCCAACAAAAACTGGAAAAGTCACATTTTTAGTTTAAAAAATGAATACATAATAAAAAAATGTTCAACGTAATAATTGAATCTTGTACCAAAGAGATGAGCATTCAACAAAAATTTTCTTTTAACACATTGGTTGAACTTTGACCCAAGTAGTTGAATTTTCTATTGGAAAAAATCAATTCTCAGTTAATAGTGTAACAGTAGATGTTTCAAATAAAAAAATTTTAATTGTAAATAAAAAAACAGTTGAACTTAACCAAAAAAGACGTAGTTTCGATCAAAACAGGTATCCTCAAGATCAATTTCCGACTAGTTACATTTTCAACTAAAAAATATGGCATTTTCAAGAAAAGTGATCAGTTCAGCCTTGTCCCACATTGTGGAGTATTCAATTAAAATAAATAAATTTTCAATCAAAAATCTAATACATTTTCAGTTAAAAAAATTAATTCACAACCAAAAGAGAAGAGAGTTTTAAACGTATTTTTAATTTAAAAAATGAAGTCTAAACTAATAATGTAATAGTAGATATTTCAACAAAAAAGATTTAAATTTTAAATAAAAAAACAGTAAAATTTTACCAAAAAATACGAAGTTTCAACAAACTAGTTGAAACATCAACCAGAACAGATTCATTTTTAACATAAAAGATATGACATTTCGACAAACTGAGATACATTTTTAACACGAAAAGATGATTTTTCGAAAAAATAGTTAAATTTAAAGAAATCAGTTGAATTTGCAGCCCGAAAAGAGCAATTTTCAACAAAACAGTTAACTTTTCAACCAAAAGGGATAACTTTTGAACAAAATGGACGGATTTACAACCGGGCAATACAATTTTCGACTAAAAATATAATCATCAGGAAGAAGCAACTTAAAGCAAGAAATAGAAATAGAAATGAAGGGTTGCAGCACATACCTAGATAACCAACAAACCCGTAATTTTTCAGAAGAGGGAAATAACATTCTGTAAAATTAAAATCACCATATAAAGATAAAATAAAAGTTTACTCCCGAACTGAAGTGTTTCTAAATTGAGGGCAAAAAAGCATGATTAAAAAATATTATCCCTTCCCAAGTAATAGAATGTGGAATTTTACAATCTCAAAGTGGCAGGAACATGAAATTGAAACAGCCTTGGTCGCAGATCACGATAAAAAGTGCAATTTTCAGTTGACACAAAAAATAAAAATTTGCCAAATTTCATGGGTTGTGGAAATCGTCTTTAGACAGCGACTGAATATCTATTTTTCAATTTAAAAATATAATAAAAACATAAAAGTGCTCTCTAAATCTGAATTAGTGAAATTTCACTAATTGCTAGTGAAATTTCACTAATTCAATTAGAGAGAAGTCGGCCACTCACGATTAGTAGAAAACTACTAATTTGATTAGTGGAAATTGTCCACTTGTGAAATTAGTGAAATTCCACTAAGCAATTAGTAATCCCTGTCATTGCAGTGTGTACTAATTGAAGAGTGAAAAGTCACTAATTATACAGTAAAAATGCACTAATTGTTTAGTGAAAAAATTAATTTTTTCAAAATAAATATAAATTGAAAGGAGATTATAAAACAACACGCAGTAGTATTCCCGAATGGTCACCCATCCAAGTACTAACCGCGCCCAACACTGCTTAACTTCAGTGATCTAACGAGAACTGGTTTTTTCAGTGTTTTTTTTTTTTGCTAATAACAGTACTTATTCAACACATATTTACATTATATACACAGCAGGTAGAGCTATAGAAAATACTGATAAAAATAGCTTACAAATCTTCTAGAAGTATCAAAGTCCGTGTGACTGAAATTTCAGCGTTCGCAGACATTACGGAACACATTTTGTGAATATTATACTATGATCAATTGTACTTAATAACTAATGAAAAATCGTATACAGTTGCATAAGTTAAATTAAGACTAGTAAAAAAAAAAGATAAAAACTAGTCACAGCTCGTTCGGTACTTAACATAGGCTAGTAAATATAAATAATATAATAATTTATGTCAATCTATAGTCAGGTCTTAACCACCAATATCGCTTTACATTTTTTCGATGTTTATCTTTTTTATCCTTATCCGATATGCTCATTGAGAAACAAGTGCGCTCCCTTTGCCTACATAAAGAATTCCCGTCATGTAAAATTGCTTTATTAAAAGCGTGTCGCTTCAAATGATAAATTATTGGTACATTTTCATTGTCTTGAATATACCCGTTACTATCCAGAAACGGGAAAGCATCGTGTGGAATATAACCTTTTTTTCTAGCCAGTTCGTGATAAAGCGGATTTGGATAGTATTGACCAAATATCTCAGAATTTGAAAAAATATTAGAAGAATTAGCTACATGGTCTCTAGTTAATTTCAATATAAAGTTATCGATAATTCTATTAATATTAGCAACTTTATACAGGTCCTCATTGGAGTAATATCGCTCATAATTGGAATGCGGACTTTTGTACATATTCAGACATGCTCGCAGGCAATTTCGTTCAAATTTTCGGAGTTTTTCCATTGTAGACGCACTTATATTAAACCAAATTTGACATCCATATGTCAGAATCGGCCGAATAAATAATACGTAACACAAAATCTTAACTTTTTTGTTCAAAACACGTGAGTGGAACAAATTTTTGAGGCTAAAATACGCTCTTTTCGCTTTTTCTATATGTAGTTTTACTAATTTTACAAATCTTAACTTATCATCTAAGTAAGAACCTAAATAACGTACACAGTCTTTATGTTTCAACTTTTTTTCCTCATTAGCAAGATGAAAATTTCTCCATACTTTATAATTTTTACTGTGGCTGCCAGTTCTAAAGCTGGGTCGGAATAATATTGTCTCGCATTTATCAATATTGCATTTCAGTCTCCACGTATGAAAATAATTTATAACTAAATTAAATATCTTTTGCAACTCCTTTTGAGTCTCTTCTACGCCTTTACCGATTATGTATAATAAAAAGTCATCTGCGAATGCAATTCCTTTAATTTTTGGATTAATATTAATTCCGAACAATCTCAAAATATCACTAAAATACAAGTTAAATAATATCGGCGAATTTACAGCCCCCTGTTGTAACCCGTCAGGAATTTCAAAATATTCAGATCTTAGAGTGTTGTCCATGATATCTGTTACAAAAAACTTTTTTCCATGTAGCATCATCCACAGAAATCTTATCAAATGTTTTGAGAATCCTTTCTTTAATAATTTAAAAAATAGACCATCCAGCCAAACCGTATCAAATGCCTTTTCCAAATCAATGAGACGCGCTCCAACAAACTTGTTACCATTTAGCGCCCAACATATATCACCTGTAAACTTACTGATCGCATGAATACATGAATGTTTATGTCTGAAACCAAACTGTTGCTCCGGCATAAGATCTTTTTGCTCACATTCTCTTACAATAGATTTGTTAATTATAACCTCAAAAAGTTTACTAATGTTTGGTAGTAAACTTATTGGGCGGTAGCTACCAATTTCATTTCCATTTTTATCTTTTTTCTTAAGACTTATTATTTTCGCTACTTTCCAATAATCCGGATGATAACAATTGTTGAGCATATTATTGAATAAGATAGCATATTCGTTAATTATATGCAGGGGTAAATTTTTAAAAATGAATAAATTGATCTTGAGTTCCTTTTTGTCTACTGGCCATAGTTAAATAGAACAATAATATGATAATTTCAGGCTGGCCGCTAGACCGGGAATCTCATGAGACCGGGAAAAACCGGGAAATAACAGTGCATTTATTTTTGACCAGGAATTTTACAAATTTAAAAATAGTCTTTCCAACTTGTATTTCAACCCTTCTTAAATAATTAGATAAATTGTTATATTTTACAATGTCAATGTCAATTTTACAATCACGCAATGTCATATGAGGATATGACTTCAGATTGGTCAAAATCGTTGCAGTTCACTAATTCGTTAGTGATCGCGCTAAGTTACTAATGAATTAGTAAAGCGAAGCTACTAAATAATAGTGAACCATGTTTACTAATTGAGATTAGTAAAACTTTTACTAATTTATTAGTAAAATATTTACTATTTCAAATGTGAAACATCAAAATATTACTATTTGGTTAGTGAACCATACATTTACTAATTCAACAAGTGAAATTTTCACTAATTCATATTTAGAGAGTGACTTTTTTTGTAGAAAATGAAGAATTAAGGTTCTATGTTGGAATTTGGTTGGTACTTTGGTGCTGAAAAAAGTGGCAAATAGTTTTATTTAAGGGCTTTTTCTTTGGAAAAATATGCATTTTATTGTTTTACTGCATTTAAAATATTTCAGCAACAGAAAGTTAGTCAGAAAAAGGTTTACAAAAATGTTAAGAGGTTAGACAATTAAAAAAAAGAAGATAGGAGATAATTACAGAGAGTCAGTTATCTGGGTTTGAATTACCACTCTTTTTATTATTATATTAAAATCAGCTTTTGAAAAAACTCTTCTAACACAACACATAGTTGATTTTTTAAAAAAATTTTATGCAAAAAGCCCATTTTTGAAAAAATCTTGGTTATCTAGTTCTGTAATGCTACCCTTAAAATACAAGGCAAATAAATGACTGACAAGAATATTATGCCAGAGTTTTCGCAAACTTTATTTTTAGAATTTCTTAACTTGCGCTGACCAATTTTTCTTTTTTCCTGACCGTTAATAATTAATATTCAAAGACCAGAATCTTAAGCTTGTCACATTTTTAACAATGAGTATTTTATAAACGAAATGAACCAATTTTAAATTTAAATTTCAAATTTGATAGACAGTTATTTAAAGTATCTTTTATAAAAATTTCTTGACTTTTGCAAACATCATTACATAATCCCTAACTTCTCCCGGACAAAAAAACATAGATGCTAAACATGTTTTTTTCTTTTGTTAGGGCTAGAGCATTGTTGGGTGTAAAGTAAAATTTATTTGTAACAACACAATATTTTGAACCCCGATTTTAGAATAATAATGAGAAGGACATTAAAAAAAAGCTGAAGACTAATATGGTCAAAGATTTTTTTTCGTAAAATCAATATAATCTATGTGCCTGCTTCCTAAAAACGGCTCCCTAGATTTTTAATAATATTAATATTTTAGAATCCCTGCTTGAACTGTTTTCGATCATTTTGTAGAAAAATATAGCTATACCAATTTTTTATTTAGTTATTCCCATCAATTTTTTTAATAACCAATATCACCAAAATTGTTCAACATTCCTCATGTTTCTAGGGGCTATTCTAATTGAAAAATTCTGCAATTTTTTCTGAATAATCAAATTTTAAATTGACGTGCTTTTGACGATCAGCATTTCACGGTGAACGGTTGCTATCCGTTAACAAAATTTAGGAAATTTGATATTCTACAACTGTTAGAAAATAACCATTTTTTTCAGATATTTTCCTACACAGTGATCGAAAACAATTCAAACGAAAGTCACTTGACAGAGATTTCTATGCGTCTTCAGACAATATAATGAAACAAATTTTTGGATAAATTACATTAAAGATCTCACACAAGGGGAAGGAATTAAACTATGAAAAAGGATTCACATTTGTAATAAAATGACTTACTCCCTCGGTGCTTCGTATGCTGGCCAGTGTAAAAAAAAAAGAAATGGCCAGTACGACTCTCATTTTGACAATTTTTTATTCCTTCCGCACTCAATTTATTCCGGTGAAATCCTGAGCGAACTATGTGGAAACTTCTTTTATACGTTTTTGAAGCAGATAAATATTAGTTTATAAACCTGAAATTAGGAATTTGCCATTACTACTTTGATAATTGCTTAGTGTTTTTTAACATTAATTATGTCACGTAATGAATCAGTTTTCCGGAAATCAAGTGTATTGTCAGTCATTAAGTTCAAAATGCAAATTTAGCGCTGCATTAGTAAATTATATGGACAATATAGAAGCAATAACAGATCATTATTTCAGTATACGCAATTATTGTATATGGGTGATTTTCGAAAAGATTTCAATTTTTTCGCAATTTGAGCAAAATAAATGAATAAATAATGTAATAAATGTCATCAGTTTCAATATATATATATATATATATATATATATATATATAGTTAAAAGTTTGTCATAAGGACAACCGCAGGATTTCGCCGGGAGCGGGTGCTAATCTGAAAAATTGCACCCGCTCCCAGCGAAATCGCGGTAAAATTTCAGCTGTAACCATGTCTCACGACCGTGAGGTGGGTGGTTACAGTCTGCGCGAATTCAATACGATGATCCGGCGAAAGTCTCTTGCACCCTGAGGACACGGAGCGACCCAAGGACGACCGCCTTCTGCATTCTCCCTGCAAGTGCCTCAGCATTTTGTTGACACGCAGGGATGCTTTTCAGGCTATTAACAAGTGAAACCTTGGCACCTCCAAGAGCGCCAATGATCAGGACGATTAGCTTAACAGAATATTCCGGGTATAACCGTCGCAACTCCCTTATAAGGTCTTTATACCTTTCTTTCTTCTCTTTCTCCTTCGCTGTGACGTTTTTGTCCGCTGGTGCCGAAAATTCGATAACGAACATGGTTCGTTTCTCGAAGTCAAGAAGAACCATGTCAGGCCTCGAGTGCGCAACAGAAACAATTGTCGAGAATATGAAGTTCCAATATATGCGGCACTTCTCATTTTCGACAATTGACTCTATTTCTCTAGGGGCGTTCAGCGGAGAGGTATTTGGGCTAATGCCGTAAGAGTGACAGAGATGGTAATAAAGCACTCTCAGTGCCGCATTGTGCCTTTGGATGTAGGTTGTTCCCGCATGAGCTGGACAACTAGATAGTACGTGTCCTAGATGCTCGGGGTGTTCATGACACGCTCTGCAGCTATCATCGGGAATATCTTGGCTCAAAATGTGGCGACGGTATGCTAGAGTGGAAATGACACCATCTTGACATGCCAAAATGAAGCCCTCTGTGCCCGACTTCAATCCGGGTGATCTAAGGAAAGCAAACGTCAGCTCATACGACATCGACTGATCTTCCACATTTCTGTGGAAGATGCCGTGCATCTTCTTGTCGAGGAGCTCTTCGCGGAAGTTTTTCTCCTGTGCTTTCTTAATGCGGGCCTTCAGGAGTGAGTATTTAAGATGGATAAGATTTGATGCATTTCGCTCACCCCTGATATTGAAGTCAAGGCCGAGTGTTTCAGCAGCCTCTTCTGCTGCTTTGTAAAGAAACGCCCCTTTGCCTACTTCTTCGTGTTTTCTGACCATTTTAAGAAGAGGATCTTGTCCATTTGCGACAATATGTGCTGTACCCAGAATAATCCTGTTGTGAAGACATTCAAAATTCAGTATTCCACGACTACCTTGACGGCGTGAGATGTAAAGTCGTGGAACAGAAGACTTAAGGTGCATGCTTTTGTTCATGTGCATAACCTTTCGGGACCCGATGTCGAGGGATCTGAGCTCGTCCTTCGTCCATGGAACTACTCCAAATGAATAGAGTACTACTGGGACGGCAAGCATGTTCGTTGCAGATACTTTGTTCCTCGCCGACAGTTCGGAAGACCATATCTGTCGGAGGAGACGTTTGTATGTGCATCGGAGAGTATCCTTTATAGATGTTACGTCCTGAATGCGGCTTTGTGGCACGCCCAGGTATGTATAGGTCTCTCCAGCGCAAAGGTGTCGTATAGCGCTTCTGTCAACGAGTTCAGGATCTTCGAGGATGCCGTTAAGTTTTCCTTTCTTCAAATTAACCTTGGCGCATTTCTCTAACCCAAACTCCATTCCAATCTCTTGAGTGTACTCTGTGATAATTTTTAGAGCTAGATGTAGTTTCTCTTGATTTCTAGCATAGAGCTTAAGATCATCCATGTAAAATACATGAGTTACCTTATGCTTTCGATTTCCAGGTTTGCCACAGAGGTACCCTTCGGAATGGCGAAGTGCGAGAGATAGTGGCAATAATGTGAGGCAAAAGAGGAGAGGGCTCATGGTGTCGCCCTGAAATACACCTCTCTGAAAGGTGATACTGTTAGTGATCACACGATATTTTCCAGATAAGATGGTAAATCTGGTTTTCCAAAGCGGCATTAATCTCTCTATGCATCTCACGATGTGTGGATGAACCTTCAAGCTTTCCAACAGACAGATGATAAGTCTATGGGAGGTTGAATCAAAAGCTTTTCGGTAATCTATCCAGGCCATCGATAGAGATCGTTGATAGGATGCTGCATCTTTACAGA
>CAKNXH010064231.1:3278-15106 GCA_932178445.1 Andricus quercusramuli | reverse complement strand
ACACCTCTCTGAAAGGTGATACTGTTAGTGATCACACGATATTTTCCAGATAAGATGGTAAATCTGGTTTTCCAAAGCGGCATTAATCTCTCTATGCATCTCACGATGTGTGGATGAACCTTCAAGCTTTCCAACAGACAGATGATAAGTCTATGGGAGGTTGAATCAAAAGCTTTTCGGTAATCTATCCAGGCCATCGATAGAGATCGTTGATAGGATGCTGCATCTTTACAGACACATCTATCGATGAGCAGGTTCTCCCGACATCCTGCTACGCCTTTCTTCGAGCCACGTTGTTCATACATCTCTCGCCACACAGGTTCAATTGTCCGAAGAATCCTATCATTTAGGATGGCTGTGAAGATCTTATACAGTGTGTTCAGACAAGTTATTGGCCTGTAATTCTTAGGGTCAGCTAAGTTGCCCGTCTTAGGCAGGAGCACTGTGCGCCCTTCCGCCAACCACCCCGGAATAGGCTCTTCCGACTTTAGATATGAGGTGAAAATTCGGGCCAGATGCTGGTGGGTTGAAGGAAACTTCTTCCACCAGAAGGTCTTGATACCATCTGGTCCCGGAGCGGGAAAGTTCTTCATGCCTTTTAATACGTTTTTCACCTCCTCGGTAGTGATAGGTGGACATTCTTCCTCAGGTGTTATGAGGGCATTGCACAGCTCCTTGAAGCTATTTATGTTCTTTGAGTCTTCTTGAAGTGGATGCTGGACCTCGTAGACTTCTCTCCAAAATGCTTCGACCTCCTCTGGTTTGGGCGGATGGTCGACAGTAATTGGAGGGTCTTGGAAGAGTGTAGATGGATCAGATGAAAATTGTTGATTTTCTCTGACCCACCTCTCTCTCCGCTCTGGACTTCTCCTAGCGTTAGATAGTATTCGTATTCTGTCAACAATATGCTGTCTGATGGTCATTAGCTTTGATTTGTTGATTGTGTGATGACGGATCCGCAGTTCGCGTGCGAACCGTCGAACCTTGGCAGTGAAATTCCTGCCAGATGTTATGTAGTCAATCACACACTGAATGCGGGACGCGTACTGTCTAGCCCAGCCTATCTTTGTGCTGAGTTGATGCATTCTTCTTTTGGTCTTATGATCAACCGTTGGTTTTGTTTTACGGCTTGCATCTGCCAAAGTTCTCGCTGCATTGTACACACCACAACTGATAGTCCAGAGGTCGGATTCTTCGGAAAAATCTGCACGAACTTCATCATCCAATTTAGTCAGATCTTTGGGCTTGGGAGAAACCTGAATGTTGATGTTTCTCCGGGTCCTGAAGCATCGTTCTTCCTCTATTGGATGCCTGTTCGCGGTTGGTCTCAGTGTCGCTTCTCCTTCTCTGTTGCCGGCTTGTGCTGGATGCGGTTGAGTAGGCACTCCGCTTATATAACCCCTTTTCCTAAGGTTCTCGGCATGGTTTTGCAGACGTTGTTGCGAAAAGTCTGAGAGCTCTGGGTGTTTCTCGCACCACAGAGCATGCAGTCGTGCCATGTAACCTTCTCGTTCAGGGACCATACTGGCATCGTAGCACTCCAGCAGGCCGTCATTGAGTTGATCCGTCCACTTAAAAGTAACAAGATTCCGCCGGTCAATCGCATTGACTCCGTCTTGATTGGCTCCCCCAACTGTAGGGTAGTCGGCATTGTTGTCCGACCCATTGTCGGGAGCCCTGCGCGTTCGATTGTTTTGAACCGCATTTACTACAACTATGTTTGGTGTTGTCATTGTTGTTCCCACGAGCAGCTAGGGAAAGGGTTCGTCCATCCTTGTAGAGCCCCGCATGCAAGGATAAGGCTGTATACTCTGAGAGTCGCCGATTTCCCAGAATCACCGTTAGAGACACCTCACCCAGGTGACATTCAGCTTTCGGCACGGTTCTCACGCCTTCGCTTGGGGGTTATTCCTTCGGGACCATCCCTGGACAATTGTCCGCGACTGCTTATTAATTATTGTAACCATATTCAGCAGAAACCCTTGGTACAGGGACCCTCTATCCGCAACCCGAGGACGCGTTCGGAGGCTTTGTCATAAGCCCTTCGGTTCTATTCCAAATTTCTATTCCAAATTCTATTTCCAAAAAAAATATATATATATATATATATAATTAAAAAAAAGAGTTAAACAACTACCGCAGGGTCCTCACTAAGAGCAACCGCTATCTAAAAAATGTCAATAGCCCCCAGTAGAATCGCGGTAAATCACACCTATGGCCACGTCTCACAACTGTGAGATGGGTAGTCACAGGTCACGACGAAATCACAAAGACAGGTCGGCGAAACCCTTGTGTGTCTTGAGGACACGAAGCGACCCAAGGATGACAGCTTTCTGCATCCATGTCGCAAGTGCCTTGGCATATTTTTGGCACGCGGGTATGGCTTTAAGGTTACGAACCAGTGATAGTTTCGCACCTCCGAAAGCACCAATCATAAGGACAATTACTAGCACCGAATACTTTGGGTACAGTCGTTGCAGCTTTGATATTCGATATTCGATCACGAATATAGTTCGTTTCTCGAAGTCTTGGAGAACAATGTCAGGACTCAAGGGAGCAACGGAGACTGCTGCCCGAAAATCGTAGCTCCAGAAAATTTGGCACTACTCGTTTCGGACAATTGACTCTATATCCCTTGGAGCGTTCGGCAGGGCAGGGTCGCAACCAACACCGTAAGAGCGAAAAAGATGGTAATAAAGTACTCTTAGGGCCGCATTATGTCTATAGATATACGTCGTTCCTGCGTGGGTCGGACACCCCGATAGTATGTGTTCTAGGTACTCAGCGTGTGCATGACATGCTCTGCACCTATCATTGGGAACTTCTTGACATAAAATGCGGTCACGGTATGCTAAGATGGAAATGACACCGTCCTGGCATGCAAAAATAAAACCCTCTGTACCTGAATTGAGTCCTGATGATTTCAGGAAAGCAAAAGATTGCATATTGTTGACAAAATACGACTGTTATCTGACGCAAGGAGGAAAATAAAGAAGAGGGAGAGATGGATCAGGGAGAATCAATAGTTTCTCGCTGACCCATCACGCCTCTACAGCGATCTCCTTGTTTTTGTAAAAAATCCACCCAAGCCCAAGGAGGTAGAGACTTTTTGGAGAGAGGTGTACAAGATCCCGAAAACACTAGAGTTGAAAGAAGATACTGACAATATCATCCGCTTCAAGGAGTTTTGTGACAAACTCATAAAATCTGAAGAGGAATGTCCATCAGTCACTGCAGAAGAGGTGAAAAAATCACTTAGAGACACGAAGAACTTTTCTGCTGCTGGACTAGATTGTATTAAGAACTTTTGGTGGAAGAAGATTACTTTTATACACCAACATTTGGCCCGCATATTCACCTTATATTGAAAGTAGGAGATGCCCATTTCGCAGTGGCTGGTGTTTGGACGCACTATACTCCTACCGGAAAAAGGAAACTTGTCCAAACCAGAGAATTACAGGCCAATCACTTGTTTGAACACACTGTATAAGATCTTTACAGCTATCCTAAACAACAAGATTGTTCGACGAATTTAGCCTGTATGGCGAGAGATCTACGAACAGCGTGGCTCGAAAAAAGGTGTAGCAAGCTGTAGAGAGAACCTGCTAATTGACAGGCGTGTCTGTAAAGATGCTGCAGCCCATCAGCACGTCCTGTCAATGGCCTGGATTGACTGCCGGAAAGCTTTCGATTCAACCTCTCATAGACTTATCATCTGTCTGTTGGAAAGCTTGAAGGTACATCCACACATAGTGAAATGCATAGAGAGATTGATTCCTCTTTGGAAAACTAGATTTACCATCTCATCTAGGAATTATCGTCTGACAACAAACAACGTCACCTTCCAGAGGGGCGTCTTTCAAGGTGATACCATGAGCCCATTGCTTTTTTGCATCACACTTCTGCCTCTATCTGTCGCACTACGAAATTATCCTGCATACCTCTGTGGCGACACTAATCAGCGCGAGCATAAGGTCACTCATGTATTTTATATGTATTATCTGAAGATCTATGCCTCTGGTAAAAGCAAACTTCAAACTGCTATAAATGTCGTCAAGAACTACACAGGGGAGATTGGGATTCACTTTGGTTCGGACAAGTGTGCCCAAATTCATCTGAACACAGGAAATATTACTGGCGTTCCCAAGGACCCTGAGCTTGTGGATATAAGTGTTATTAGACATCTTAATACTGGAGATACCTATACATACGTGGGCATGCCTCAAAGACGCATTCAGGACGTAACATCAGTAAAGGAGTCTCTACAAAGCAGATACAAGCATCTTCTTCGACAGATTTGGTCTTCCAATCTGTCGGCGTTGAACAAGGTATCTGCAACTAACATGCTTGCCTTCGCGGTTCTACTTTACTGGTTTGGGATGGTTCAGTGGACGAAGAACGAGCTTTAGGCCCTTGATGTTACCAAACGTAAGATCATGCATATGCATTAAAGCTTGCATATCAATTCGTCAGTTCCGCGATTATACAATTCACGCCGTCAAGGCGGACGCGGACTTCTGAATCTCCAGTGTCTTCATAACCGAATTGTTCTAAGTACAGCTTACATCGTTGCTACTGGCAGAGATCCGCTCCTAAAGATGGTCAGGAATCACGAGATGATTGGCGAAGAAGCGTTCCTTTACAAAGCCGCGGAACAAGCGGCCGAGAACCTTGGCCTGCATTTTAACATCAGCACTGATAAAAATAAACAGGTGGTACAACAATATTTATGATTAGATGAACCCTATTTTATTGCTGGTATAGATACAGCCATACAGGATGTCTGTTTTGGTCATTCGATTCTTGTTGCTTATGAGGGCAGACGCGCAGGCGCGAGCGAGGTGCGCCCGTTGTAAACAAAACAAACCGAGTCGGGTAAATAATTCATACAAAGTATATTGCTAAACGTAAACATTTTGAAGATAGTTGATTCAGGTAAATGTATATAGAATTACACATTTCATATAATAGCAACACATATATTGGAGTTTTGTACCACAAATATCAATAAGTTGTATTTACCATATTTCAGCAAGTGCATTTCATACTCATTTTGAGTGACTTACACGTATTATATTATAAATATACTCGTAATTTTTTAGCCTACGATCATATGGTTAAATCAGCGTCACCATTTCTATCAGTGAGAAGTGAGGAAAGTGCATTACTCCATCTAGATGCTTCACGTCTAAAAGCCGAAGTAAAGAAAGCAGAGTTTGGAAAATGTCACCAACAGCCACTCGACAAGCATATGTACGGAAACTTTTACAGAAGTGTAGAAAAACAGACCTTGTCGAAGGAGCAAACTTTTGCTTTCCTCAAATCATCAGGGCTCGATTCAGGTACAGAGGGTTTTATTTTTGCATGCCAGGACGGTGTCATTTCCACCTTAGCATACTGTGCCCGCATTTTATGTCAAGAAGTTCCCAGTGATAGGTGCAGAGCGTGTCATGCACACGCTGAGTACCTAGAACACATACTATCTGGGTGTCCGACCCACGCAGGAACGACGTACATCTATAGACATAATGCGGCCCTAAGAGTACTTTATTACCATCTTTTTCGCTCTTACGGTGTTGGTCGCGACCATGCCCTGCCGAACGCTCCGAGGCATATAGAGTCAATTGTCCGAAACGAGAAGTGCCAAATTTTCTGGAACTACGATTTTCTGGCAGCAGTCTCCGTTGCTCACTCGAGATCTAACATTGTTCTCCAAGACTTCGAGAAACGAACGATATTCGTGATCAAATTCTCGGCTCCACGCGTCAATTTTTCATATTGGTATTCGAAAAACATTGAAAATCATCGGAAAATAAAAATTCAATAACACAGTCATGTTCAGCACATTTTCTGCGTAAGATGAATATACCTTGATCATAGTGGACGATGATATACAAAAGAAAAACAAAATTTTCCAAAAGCGTCATGCAGAATGTCATGAAACTCTGTCGATACAGATAGGGCATTACGTCCCACTTTTATATATAAAAAAAATCACACAGTTTATATTTTTCTCCAAAAACGCAATATTTTTCTTCCGTATACTCAGAGGTCTTACGAAGAGTTGATTAATTTCAAGATTCGGAAAATGTCATATATTCTTTAAAGTTTATAAAAACTTATCATTCTTTATGATCATGATTTACTATAATAATACCTATCAGATAAAATTAATTATAATTATAGAGGCTACGGAGTTATTACGAAACCTACGAACAGACATTTAATCATGGTTCTTCCAGAAAGTCTTTCTATAATATATGATACCGTAATATTGAGCGCGCTATGCGCGCACTAATTATCCTTTCTTTATAAAAAAACTCGGTTTATCTTTCAGAAAACTGACCGGATAGATTTTTTTCTAGATTTTACAGAAATTCTTACATGATTTGAGAAAGTTCTATGTCATTTGGAGAAGTTTCTTTAATTATAGCGAGCAAATTTCATATTATAACGAATGCGTGACATAATTCGGCCCCATACTTTCAATATTTTTATAATATTAAAAAACAGCATAAAAATACATTTACAAGTTTCCGCAAGAACTATTCCTGTAGGTAGAATTAAATTCGATTATTTGACTTTGATTCGAATTTTATATAAATATATATGTATAAATATATACGAATAACAAAAACCATACAAATGAGACTGCCAAATGAAATCATGTAATTTGATAATATAATAAGTTCTCAGAAAATAGGATCTATTTGAAAATAACATCGAAATTTATTCTTTTAAAAACATTGAGAAGAAGTGAGAGGATTAGGGGGAGAGGAAAATTATTTTCAATGTGTTCATTTATTAAAAACTGTTAATTAAGGAATAGCATTCAAATATTACATTGCGTTAAAGCAATGTATTTTAAAGTGTTTTAAACATGAAATAAATTTCAGTCACGAAGATCATTCTTTTTCTATTCCTATATGCAAAATAGTATCAAATTAACATTATACTGATGCGCAACTTACAGATATATTTTAACGTTAACATATTTACTAGTGATTTAGAAAGTACAGTGTAACGAAATTAAAATCTCATCGCTATATTTTGAGCCAGATATTGACCAAAAATTGAGACGAAAACTTTTTTTATTTTTAATCACTAGTTTAATATATTAATACTGCGGTTTGATCATTCGAGCTTTGTCCAAAATGCAGTTACAGTATTATTTTCTAAAAGTTTGAAAGTACAGTTATAGAATAGAAGTGTTATTCGTCATGAAATTTCAGTTCCAAATTCCTTCTGATCCTGTGTCTTCAAGGGAAAAAGCACAACTAAAAAGAAAAATATATAACGTGTCCAATTTATTTTAATAATTGCTTATTGGTTGGAGAAAACCTAATATTATTGACAGAGCCTGAAATGTTTTGAATGTCATTCATTCGTTGTCGTCTTCACTCTGTGCTATTTCAATTTAAAAATTCGGACTGTCAACTTCGTATCACACTACATAACATTTCAGGCCCTGAATGTTGAAAAAGATTGCTGAATGAAAAATTGTCACGATTTGAACTTATAAAGAATACTTACACTACTATTATGATCCCAATAGCATTTGGAGTAATCATATGTAGCTTTACATATGTCTTCTTGGTCAGCTGGAACAATAAAGCTTTTTATCAGTTTTGTTCACAATTATTTATTTTTGACGTATAGTCTTTTTACGATAATCACATAAATTTCCACTTCTATTCCATTCTACATTCACTAACAATCAAAATTGTGCGTTCACATACGAAAATCGAATTTAAAACATGCTTGTCTTAGTATTTTCGATGAATGGGGGCCCAGATAGTATGTGAGAACGATCGACTTTATTAAATTAGAGTCTAAAATCTTCTCTTCAAAATGACGCTAAGAACATGATAAAATATGTATCGGTTCTCAAATTATTATTGAAAATAGTGGAAGCGTGTCGAAGACGAAAAGCGGTAGGTCAGGTGGTGACCGCGGTGACATGTTCGAAGGACCGATTTTCGTCTTGGGCACGCTTCAACATTTGTTATGATAATTTGAGAAGCAGTGAATATTTCATTATGTTCTTAGTTTCATTCAAGGAGCAGATTTCAGACCTGATGAGGCCAAGTACAAATTTTCTCCATTCATTTCACTAAGGCATGCAGAAAGTGAAAGTTGAGAATCGAAAATGGATCCAAAACGGAAAATTGGACGGTCTTTCTCACTTGGTCTCTCGGTCCCTATTTCTCGTAAACCTAAGAACAATATCATTATTATTTCTTTGTAAGCAATTTCAAAATGTAAATATAAAATTAATGTTACTACAAAATTGTAGTATTTCAAGGTATTTACAAACTTAAATAAAAGAAAAAGAAAGTAAGATTAATATTTTTGATAGTTGATGAAAATTGATATCTTGCCCAGTTGGCGCAAACGTTAAAGAACATCATTAGAACGGCTCAAAAACGTCCTAAGTCAGTCCAAATAACGTTCCTTAAACATACAATGTTCCAGAGACGTTCTAATGACATATTTGGAACATGAAACGTTCTCAGAACATTATTTGGTCAGACATAGAACATTCTTCTTATATGTACGTCCAAGAAACATTTTTAGGACGTTCCAATTATGTTTTTGAATTTCATGCCCACTAGGCAACTTTCGAATTAATATATAACATTTTTGTACACTTCATAGACAATCAAACCGTTGCATTTTTGTTCAAAATTTCAACTTTCCAGGAAAAATATTAACATAACCTAAAGTTGTTCAAAAATGTAGTTTAATTTTTGAAGTGAAATTATTTTTATTTAAGATGACCAACGGGGAAACCGCTAATATACTCTATGATTGTTCAAATATTGTGAATATTATTTGCAACGTAATGATTGCTTATGATTTTTGAATAAATAAGTTTAGTAAATCATCTTCTAAACCTAAGTTTTTTTTAAATTTCTGGTGAAAGATGTTAATGCAATCTTAAATTGTTATGAAATTGTGAATCTTCTTTTTAATACATATTGATATTTTTTGTATACAACGCTAAAATCCCAAAAGTTGTAAAACAATGATTTTTAAATGTAAAAATACAAATTTTTGGCAAAAACAATAACATATTATAAACAAAATGGTCCTAAATTGAGAATCTTCTTTGAAAATTAATGTCTTTTGTTTAAAATAACCGATTTCCGACGAAAGGCATTAATATAACCTTAAGTTGTTCTCAAAATGTAAATCTTCTTTTAAATCTGTATCAATATTTTTAGCGAAGATCGCTAGCTTAATCAAGAAATTATACGAACATTTTTTCATATTTTTTTTGGAAATCTAATGTTTTTCTACTAAAAATAACGATTTAGATTCTTTTTTTGATAAAAAAAATACTAACCCAATCGAAAATTGTGCAATTTTTTTAATTTGATCATTTTAAACAAAAATCATTGGATTTGAATCTGATTACTGTGGTGTTAGAATACCA
Organism: Andricus quercusramuli; assembly: GCA_932178445.1. Taxonomy (NCBI): domain Eukaryota; kingdom Metazoa; phylum Arthropoda; class Insecta; order Hymenoptera; family Cynipidae; genus Andricus; species Andricus quercusramuli. The sequence goes on along the minus strand of CAKNXH010064231.1, from coordinate 5,667 downwards.
GTTTCAGGTGAAACACGCCAACATAACCTAAAGTTCTTGCAACATTGTAAAAATTCTTTGAAATTTAATAATTTCATTGAAAATACCAATTTCCAACGAAAAACACTAACCTCATTCCAAATTGTTAAGATATTCGAAATCTTATTCAAATCATAATGATTTTTGTTTTAAAACCTTAATTTCATGTAAAAGCCGTTTGTATAACCGGAAAATGTTTGAAAATTGCAAATATTGTTCAAACTATGATTATTTTTGTTTCAAAATACAAATTTTTGGTTTAAAACACTAACATAACTCAAATTTGGTAAATTTGTGATTTTTTTCCATATTAAATTTTTTATAATAAAAATACAAATTTCGGACAAAAAACACTAACATCATCCAAAATTGTTAAACTATTCTACATATTGTTCAAATTTTAATAATTTTTGTGTTAAAATAGAAAATGTTTGTTGTAAAACGCTAACGTAACCTCTAATTGATAAACAATTTTGAATTTTTGAAATATAATCATTTTTGTTTGAAAACTCTGAATTCATGGAAACAACTTTAATCTTAAACTATTCAAAGATTGGAAATCTTTTTCGAACTATAATTATTTTTATTTAAATTATTAATTTTTCTAATTAATTTATGTCAAATTTAAATTTAATATCAAATTTATGGGCAAAATTACAATATTTTGGGTGTAAAACGTTAAAATAACCTAAAATTGTTAAAAAAAAAAGGTGATTCTTTGAAAACTAAATTAAATTCTCAATGACTAATTTCTGACGAAAAACACTAACATAATCCAAAATTGTTGAATGTTCTCAATATGCATTAAATTACAATGATTTATGTTTCGAAATAATAGTTTTTTGTGTAAAACACTAACGTAACCCAAGATAGTTTGAAAATAATGAACTTCTGAAATATAATTATATTCATCGAAAAATTCTAAAAAACGAAAAAATATATAATACGCATTTCCGGTATAATACGCTAACATCACCTAAAATTGTTAAAAAGGGGAAACTTGATGATTTTGTATTGAAATTCTTTTAAAAAAATAATTATTTACAGCGAGAAGCACTGACATAAAACATGTATAATCAATTCAATAATAATTTTTACATAATTTAACAGTTTTAATTTAACTGCGCCAGCGTATTCAAAAGATACAAATATTTCTCAATTTGCAAAAGGCTAACTATCATTTTTCTTCTTGAAAGGGATTATTTGTAGATTCAGAATTTTCAGAATTTCAATTTAAGATATAGCAAAATTTAAGTAATGGGAAGCCAACAACAGTGATTGCGAGATTTTCGAGACATATCATTGCATCATTTTTTTACATACATAGGATACTTGGAATAGGGCTTACTCGACGCGAAATTTAATAAACTTTCAAACCATTTTCAAAACATTTGTCTAACTTAATCTTTTGCAGTGTAAATCAGTTTTCATGACAAGCCTTTTTTTAATCCGATTTTTGTAAGTGGTCAAACAATTTTGATGGGGTTTGTATATTGAACAAGAGAAAATTCAAGTAATGAAAATAAATAAGTAATGTTACAACTCATTGTTAAACAAATAAAATCATAGATATTTGTACATACTGAAATGTCCACAGACGTTTATCCCATCAATCATCTGAGTTGCAATACTTTCTTCTACTACAGCGTTAGTTTGAGCTATCAGCGTATCAATTGACAGTTTACCGTTCTTGATCTGAAAATAATAATATTGAAAATTAGAATATTTTTCTGTGTGGAACTTCAATAACTCATTTTATTCATAATTTTGTTTTCATAGTTAAGTTATTATTTAGAATTGAACATAAGCATTCTCATTAAAAACGCATAACAATAGTTTCAAAATAATGTTTACTTAAAAACAAAATTATCCAAAAAGATGTTGGTTTCTCGATTGTCTTAGTATTTGATTTGACTGAAAGATCATTTTTCATTCAATTTGATTCGAAGACAAAATCGAAAGAAACTGCCTAAAATCAATAATCTATTATTTTAATTTTCGGAAATAGTACATAGAAAATACCTTCGTACTCTTCTCAGTTATATCTAAATTTTGTTGAGTCAATCGAACAAAAAATTGAAGTTTTTGACAAAAAGCTTTCATTACTTACCACCTTTAATTTTTGAAATATACACTTCAAGTAGCACATAAGATTTGGATCCGGTGTAAATTCTCCCCGGCTTACTGCATCTGCTAATTCTGTTCACAGAAACATTTCATAGAAACATTAATTAATTTATTTCGAAAATTAGGCGCAAATATTAGCGTATTTGATTTTGTAATTTCTTTATCAAATTTAAAATATAGGAAAATTAATTAATTAACGATCAATGATTTCGATCGACATACTAAGGGCGTATACTTTTTATAA
>CAKNXH010064230.1:49477-89820 GCA_932178445.1 Andricus quercusramuli | reverse complement strand
CCACAATGCATTGTGGAACTGAAATGGATAATGTGTAGTATCTCTAAATAATATATTCAGTAATAATAATAATAATCAACGTAGGAAAGGTGTCCAGAATTTTGATATACACAATGTAATTTGTAGATTTTTTAAGATTTCAAAAAAGAAGAAGCTTTTTAAGAATTTTAAAAGGTTTCAAAATAATGAAGAAATTTCTCAAAATTCCTGGAAAAATGTGAACTGATTATTTTTCAAATAATTTTTAAGAGAAAATCGACAAAGATTTCAAAAGATTTTAAGTTATTTTCTAAAATTTCGAAAAAGAATGGGGAATATTTTCAAGGGAAATCTTTCAAATATAGCAAGATTACAAACATTTATAAAAATGCCAATAAGTTTAAGACATTTCGTCATTTCAAAAATATTCAAAATAGTTTTACAGTTTAAAATATTTTAAAAGTTTAAAAAAATGTACGTTTTTCGATATTTAGAAAAAAAAATTTGAAGCTTCTTAAGGATTTTGAAAGGATTCACCATAATGAAAAAATTTTCTTAGGATTCATGAGAGAATTTGAACTGATTTTTTATTCTGAAAAAGTAAAATTTTGAAAGTTCAAAATATTTCAAAACTTTAAAGAAATGTACATTTTTGAATATGAGGGAAAAAAATTGGAAGCTTTTCAAGGGTTTTGAAAGGATTCACTGTAATGAAAAAAATCTTTTCAGAATTCATGGGAAAATTTCAACTGAATTTTTATTTTGAAGATAAATTTAAAAAGAAAATTGACAAAGATTCCAAAAGATTTTAAATTATTTTCTAAAATTTCGAAAAAGAATGGCAAAGATTTTTGAGTAAAATCTTTCGATTAGCAAGATTGAAGATTTTTATAAGAAGATCTGAAAAAAAATTCAAAAGGTTTCGCGATAATACAAAATATTTCTTATAATTCAGCGGATAATTTAAACTGATTTTCTATTCAAAATAGATAATTTTAAGATAGTATTTTCAAAAAATTTTAACATTTCGAAAGATTTCTAAAATTGTCAAAATAGGATCTTTCAGAATTTCAAAAAAAATTTTGGAAGAATTCGAAAATTTAAACGGAATTTTTATTTTGAAAATCAATTTCAAGCGAAAATTTACAAAGATTTCAAAAAAAATGTAATCATTTTTGAAAATTTCGAAAAATCTTTCCGTTAGCGAAATTAGAAAATTTAAAAGAATAAAAAAAAATGGTAAAAGGTTTCACTATAATAAAAATATTTCTCATAATTTATGGGGAAATTTAAACTGATTTCTTATTTTGAACAATTAATTTCAAGATAATATTTGAACGAAATTCCAACATTTTCCAAAATTTAAAAAATTTATTTATTCGTGGAATTTTAAAAGATATTTAGAAGGCCTAAAAGTTTTGAAAATGGTTCAAAAATGATTTTAAGTTTGGAAAAATTTCCAAAAAATTGTACACAAAATGTAATTTTAAAAATATTTCAAACTGACTCAAATTTTTCCTAAAATTCTTCGAAATTCTGAAAAATAAAATTCCATATCTGGAAGCATCAAAAAATTCTTGAATTCTTTCATGACTGAAAAATATTTTTCAAGATTCACTTTTTTTTCACTGAAAATTTATTATTTTAGTCAACAATTCATCTCTTCGGTTGATAATTTCACTATTTCGTTGAAAATTTGTCTTTTGTAGTAGAAAATTATTCTATTTCATTAAAAGTTCATATTTTCATCTTAAACAATTGAACTTTTTTGTAGAAAATTTGTCTCTTTTTTAAAAAAACTAAATCTTTTATGGTTCAAAATGCAACTAGTAAAAATTATTATTTTTTTGTTTGGAAATAAGCTATTGTGTTAGAAAATTGACTTTTTTATGAATTAAACTATTTTTTACTCAAAATTAAAATATTTTTGGTTTGAAATATCATTTATGTTATCTAAATTTTTAAAGGTTTCAAGATAATAAACAAATTTTTTTTAATCTTTGGAAAAATTAGAGCTGATTTTTTTATTTCAAAAATAAATTTCAAGAGGAAATCGACAGAGGTTTGAAAAGATTTTAATTTTCTAAGATTTCGAAAAAAAATGGGAAAGATTTCCAATAAATCTTCTAATTGGCAAGATTACAAAGATTTATAAAAAATACTAATAAGTTTAAGACATCTCGAAATTTTAAAACGTTTGAAAATGTATTTAAAAATTGAAAATATTTCAAAATTTAAAAAAAAACGTTTATTTCTGAATATTTGGAAACAATTTTTTGAAGCTTTTTAAGAATTTCGAAAGGATTCAGGTTAATAAAAAAAATTTCTTTAAATACATGGGAAAATCTGAACTGATTTTTTATTTTGAAAAATGTATTTTAAGAGAATACTTAGAAAAATTTCAAAAGATGACAATAGATTTCTAAAATCTTCAGAACAAATTCTGGACGATTTGAAGCAATTTTTGTAATCCTTCAGAATTTTCAGAAAATTGTTGCAAAAATTCGAATAATTCAAAAATATATTTAGAAGGTTTTAAAGTTTTGTGAATAGTTGAAAAAATAGTTTGGAAATATTTCGAAAAGTTAAAACAAAATGTAAATTTTTAAATTTTTCGGAAAAAAGAGAAAGATTTTTTATTATTTTCTGAAATTTCAAAAAATAATGGAAAAGATTTTCAAGCGAAATCTTTTATTTAGCAAGATTGAAAAATTTCATACCAAAATTTGAATGTATTGTATTTGTATAATTTATGGGAATATTTAAATTTATTTGTTATTTTGGAAAATTAGATTCAAGATAATATTTTTAAAACTTTCAACATTTCGAAAGATTTCCGAAATTGTCGAAACAGAATTCAGACAAACACACAATAAAAACACACACAATATTTCGGACAACATTCTGTAATTGTCTCATTAGTTCCAGAAAATAATAACTTTTTACGATTTTAGGGAGAAAAATAGTAGGAAAAATCAGCGACATTTTCAAAAAATAAAGAACCAAAAATGAAATCGTTAACATATCAGTTAAAAAAATTATTTAGAAAAAAAACGAATTTTCAGCCAGTTGAATTCAGCTGAAAAAAACGAATTTTTGACTAAATAGTTGAATCCTCAAACAAAAAAATGAATTTTCAAGAAACAAGATTAATTTTCTAACAAAAACTGTATCTATTTTTGAAGCCGAAAAGACGAATTATTCACAACAAAGTTGAATTTTCAACCCGAAAATATTAATTTTCTACCAAATATTTAATTTTCAACAGAATAGTTGAATTTTCAACAAAAAAATATATTTTTTGAACAAAAAATGGAATCGTCAAAATTTCAGTTCAAAAAATTCATTTCAAAAAACTAATTTTCAACCAGTTACACTCAACCAAAGAAGACAAATTTTTGAACAAATAATTGAATCCTCACACAAATTTAATTTTTTAACCAAAGAGACGAATTTTCACCAAAATACATTAATTTTCCACCAGGTGTTCAAATTTTCAACAAAAAAATATCAATTTTCAATTTGTTGAATGTTCAAGAAAAAAGGATGAATTAGAAAATGATAATATAAATATTTAACCAAAGAGTCGGATTTTCAACTGAAAAATATATTTTTTGAATCAAACATGGAATGATCTAAATTTTATTTCAAAACATTATTTAGAAGAAAAACAAATTTTTAATCAGTTGAATTTGACAAAAGAAAACGAATTTTTGACCAAATCGTTAAATCCTCGACCAAAAAGATGAATTTTCAAGAAACATACAAAACTGAACACATTTAAATTGGTGATCCACAAAAAATAAAAATCTTGGAATACAATATTAAAAATTAGCAATTAATAAATTAATCTTAAAACATATACCAAATTCCAGAAAAATTCCAGAAAAATGGGGTAAAAGTGGAAAAGCATTAAAAAATTTACAATTTCAAAGTACCATTCCAACTTGAACAGTGAAAAATGAGAGCATTTTAGAACTAAGCACTCAAATCAGAAATTTTTAAAATTTGAAAAGTTTTCAATGCCCCCATTAAATTTGAACTTTTATACAACACAAAGCATATATATATATTCCACTACATGAAAGAAACTTTTCTCAGATCAAATAAACCTTTTCCGACTCTGAAAAAACTTTACCTTAAAAGCAAACCAAAACTTTCTTCTGAAAGAAAGTTTTCAAAAGATTCGAAGAACTATTCTCAACTACTTTACAAAGACTCCTATTTAATATAAACTCATAACTATGATAAGAATTATATTCTATCAAATAAAACTGCATTAAAACATTAAATAAATTTTTGTTCAAAATATTTTATGGACCAATAAATTTTATGACCAACGAATTCTAAAGAAAATTTGACAAAACGTACGACGGTGGTAAGCATTTCTTCAAAATATGTTCTTCCTATAATTCCTTGAAATTGAAAATTTCATCTAAAGTTCTCCAAAAATTTGTTGAAATGCCTTAAAATTCATTGAAATCTTTGGAATTCAAATAAGTAGAAATAATTTGAAATCCCTTGAATATAAATTAAATTACAGTAAGCTTTCACTTATTCCAAGATCCAAGAAACGCAAACATTCGGATATTCCAAGTCTGCAGAGGCCCCCACCTTCACCGCGAGTCGTGCGGTGATTTTGTCAAGCGACGTTCATTGGCTCGCTCCTGCCTCGCATCGATGTGCACACTGTAAACATGCGCGCGTCCTTGCACAAAACGAAGGTCTCCCGCTCTTCAGACCTCTCTTTAATTTTATTGGTCAACTGAGGCGGACGAGACCGTACAGGGACAGAGGTGGGAGGTGAAGGAACTTCGCCTCTTGGACTATCTGAGCGTGGTGGACTTGGAATAAGTGAGCCTTACAATGAGTAAGTCTTGGAATAAGTGAGATTTTACTGTACACTCATTCATTAAAGTTTTCTAAGCAAATTTTCTATTGAAATCCCTAGAAGAGTTTGAAATCTTCTGAAATCCTTGAAACCTTGTGAAATTTCTTGAAATACCTTGAAATCGTTTAAAATGTTTGAAGTGGGTGAAAATTTGGCTTGAAAATCCTATGAAATGGAATTGAATTTAATCTATCTTCCAAATTTCTCTAGAAATTCCTCAAAATCGAGCTTAAAATCTTCAAAAATGCTACAAAATTCTTTGAAATCTTCGAAATCTTGAAAATCTTCGAAATCTTTGAAATCTTTGTGAAATTTTTTAAAATCCTCAAAAATCTTCATGACATCTTTAAAGTATTTCTGAAATCTTTCTTCAATATTTGTTTGTGAGATCTTTTGTGTGCGTCTGAAATAATTGAAACCCTTTTGAGAAGGTTTGAAATCTTTGAAAAGTTTTGAAATCTTTTTAATATCTTTGAAATTCTCAATTTTTTTTTAATCCTCATGAATTCTGTGAAATATTTATGAAATGCAATATTTGAAATCTTTATGGAATGTTTCGAAATCTTCTAAAACATTATGAAATCTTGTACAGAATTTTGCAATCGTTTCAAACCTTTGGAATCTTTGAAATCTAGTGTACACACTTTTTTTAATCTTTGAAATCCTTGACATGTTTGAAATCTTCGTGAAATCTGTGTAAATTTTTTGAAATCTTTGAAATCTGGTGTATAATTTATTATTTTTGAAATCATCGAAATTCTTGAAATCTTTTAAAATCCTTATGAATTCGTTGAAATATTTGCGAAATCTTTCTGAAATCTTTTGTATTTGATTGAACTCATTGAAATATAGAAAATTTTTGTCAAATATTTTGAAATCTTCTGAAAAAATTTGAAATCTTCCACGAAATTTTGAAATCGTTCCAAATCTTTAGAATGCCAGAAAAATCTTAGAAATCTGTTTTACTATTACCAAACCCTATTTAAGATCTTTAAAACACTTGAAATTTTTTTAAAGTTTAAAAGTCTTTGTGAAATGTTCGAAATCTTTGTGAAATCTTCAAAATCTAGGTTACACATTCTTTCAATCTTCAAAATCCTTGAAATATTTCAAATCATTGTGAAATCTTTTGAAATCTTTGTGAAATCTTGAAATTTCGATGAAATCTTTGTGGAGCATTTTTATGAAGTCATTAAAATATAATTATGTCAAATCTTTCTTTGATATTGTTTGTGAAATCTTTTGTATTTGTCTGAAATTATTGAAAGCCTTTTGAAAAGGTTTGAAATCTTTGAAATATTTGTGAAATCTTTATAACATCTTTTTTATTCGTTCGAAAGCAATGAAATATTTCTAATCTTTGTGGAATGTTTCGAAATCTTCTAAAAAATTTTGAAATCTTTCAGAAAATTTTGCAATCGTTTCAAACCTTTGAAATGCCTGGAAATTTCAGAAATCTGGTTTACTACTACCACCACCCTTTTCAAAATCCTTTACAACCCTTGAAATCCTTTGAAAGTTTTGAAATCTTTGTGAAAGGTTCAAAATATTTGTGAAATCTTTGAAATCTAATGTACACATTTTTTTTAAATCTTTGAAATCTTTGTGAAATCTTTTGAAATCTCTGTGAAATCTTGAAATTTCTGTGAAAATCTTTGTGGAACCATGTGAAATCTTTGAAAAAAATGGTAAAATCTTCCAAATCCTTGAAATCTTTGTAAATTTGTTAAAATCTCTTGAAATCTTTATGAAATCTTAGAAATCTTTTTGAAATCTTTGAAATCTTTTTGAAATCTTTCTGAAATCTTTCTTATTCGTTTAAGAAGCACTGGAATATTTGAAATCTTGGTGAATTTTTTAAAAATCATTTAAAAGTTTTGTGGAACCATGTGAAATCTTTTTAAATTTTTGTAAAATCTTTCAAATACTTGAAATCTTAGAAATCTTCGAAATATCTGTGAAATCTTCCTTTAATATTGTTTGTGAGATTCTTTTGTGTTTGTTTGAAATCATTGAAAGCCTTTTGAAAACGTTTAAAACCCTTCAAATATTTTTGAATCTGGTACGCTGTCAACTTTTTAAAATATTTGAAGTTCTTGAAATATTTTGAAATTTCTGTGGAATCTTTGTGGAACCATGTGAAATATTTATAATCTTTAGAATATTGGAAATCTTCTTACATTTTTATGAAATCATTAAAATATTTGTGAAATCTTCTACAAAAATTTGATATCTTAATAGTTTTAGTTTTCTCATTTTCTGTAATAATTCAGATTTAGTAGAAAAAATTTAGTTTTGGGCAGTGCGCTCAAATTAAATGGAATGATCCACATTAATGCAAATGATGATGATGAGGAGAGAAATAGACTCAAAAATGATTACAGACACAAAAAGAGGAAAATTAAACGTCTAGTCAAAGAGAGTAAAGAGAAAACCAGAACAGAAGAAGAGAACAAAATAAAAAACTGCTTTGAAGGAATTATGAAACTATTATTTAAAGAGATGAAGGGAAGTAAAAGTGCAGAGTTTGTTAGCATGAGAAACAGCAAAGGTGAAATGCTATATGATATCGACGGGATAGTAGACGCTTTAAAAGACTATTTTATAGAACTATTAGGAGGTGAAGATATAGGGCAACAAAACTACGACATTGAACATAATGCATTAGAAAACCCAATTGAAAAAGTCAGTGTCACTGAGGTCAGAGATATAATTAAGAACTTGAAAAACGGTAAGGCTGCTGGTATAGACAGTATTAGCGCTGAAATGCTTAAATACGGTGGCGAGTACATACCTCACAGGTTGTGCGAATTGATAAATTTATGTTTCGAGACAGGAGAAGTCCCAGACGATTGGAGAAAGGCGATTATTGTACCAATATATAAAAAGGGAAATAAAAGCAACTGCAGTAATTACAGAGGTATCAGCCTACTAAGTACCGTAAGTAAAATATACTCAAAAATACTTATTCGTAGGGTAATGGAAATTACAGAAGAGAAGATATGGGAAGTCCAAAGTGGATTTATGCCAGGAAGATCATGTACGGATCAGATATTTAGCCTAAGACAGGTCGCAGAAAAAAGTTTGAGAGTAGGAAAAAAAGTCTTCTGTGCATTTATCGATCTAGAAAAAGCATTCGACACGGTAAATAGAAGTAAACTTTGGGAAGTCCTTAAAGAGTATGGAGTGAATGGAGGGCTCCTACAAGCAATAAAAACAATATATACAGGTAGTAAAGCGAGTGTAAGGGCAAATGGGAAAAAGAGTGAATGGTTCGATATTATGCAAGGCGTGAAACAAGGATGCGTTATGTCCTCGTGGCTTTTTATCATATGCATGGATAAGTGTCTTGGAACTGCCCTCTTCGACGAAAAAGGTGTAGATCTCAAAAGCGTCAAGGTACGTGGGTTGGCTTTCGCAGATGACAAGATTGTTATGGCAGAATCAGTCGAAGACTTGCAAAGAATGTTGAATAAACTTAATAGAAGCATGAAGAACATGGACCTCAAAATTAACGTGAATAAAACGAAAGTCATGGTGTTGAGGGAAAAAGTGAGAAAAGAATATGCAACATTGTCCTAAATGATGTGAGATTAGAACAAGTTGACAAGTACGTATATCTAGATAGTCTATTCACTAGCGACGGAAAAATAGATGGGGAATTAGATAGGCGCATAAATAAGGGTAAGCAGGTTATCGGTAGAGCAGGGTCCATCCTCACGAATAAAAACATATCAAAAAAAGCTAAAATGGCCATACATAATTCCATATTCGTACCAACTGTACTATACGGTAGCGAGGCATGGACCTGTCAAGAAAAGGACAGGAGTAAAATCAACGCGATCGGCATGAAACCTCTGCGCATAATATGTGGAAAAACACTGATGGACAAAGTCCGAAACGAGATAATCCTCAAAGAATGTGGTACAGGAGACACGCTAGTTGACATATGGGAAAGAAATCAGTTAAGATGGTTCGGACATCTTGAAAGAATGAAAGATGAACGACTGACGAAGCAAGTATATAAAGGTAAAGTAAATGGCAGAATGCCCAGAGGTAGACCGCCGAAAGAATGGTTAGAATCTGTAAATGAGACATTAATCCGAAGAGACATAAGAAGTCATAGGAACAGAAGAGCTTGCATGAAGAAATGCATGGACGTAAAGGAAGCTAGAGTAGTATGCCAGGACAGAAAAGTGTGGCGACAAATAGTTTATAAACAGAGTGACAATAGAGTGAATGATGCCTGAAACAAAGACCTTGGATACTAATGGGCCCAAGTGGGGAACCATACATAACAATTTTGTGAGGCTCCTCACTTGGGGTGATCGCTAGAGAGATTGATCAGCAACCTGGGTCGGAGCAGTGTTCCGGAGTGAACGTGTTATTTGAATAAATAACACGAAAACTCCAGATCAATCTAAAATATCTATACCATAACACATATACCTATATACCTATCTACCTTATACCATATAACGACCTACTTTACACCTATATACCTATCCCACTACTTTCCAACCGAGCAAGTCACGCCTACCCCGAAAGGGAAATGGCTTAATGGTATAATGATTACCAACTTGCATGAGTTTCGGCAATCTTGAAATATCTGTGAAATCTTTTCGGAACCATGTGAAATCATTACAAAAATGTTGGAAAATCTTTCAAATCCTTGAAATCTTAAAAATCTTCGAAATATTGGAAATCTTCTCAAATCATTATGAAATCTTTTTTGTTTGTCTGAAATCATTGAAAACCTTTTGAAAACGTTTAGAATCCTCGAAATATTTTTAAATCTGGTATGCAGTTAGCTTTTTAAAATACTTAAAATTCTCAAAACCTTTTGAAATGTTTATGAATTCTTTGAAATATTTGTAAAATCTTTCTGGAATCTTTTGTGTTTGTTTGAAAGCAATGAAATATTTGAAACCTTTGTGAAATATTCTTAAATCTTCTGAAAAAAGTTGAAATGTTAATAGTTTCAGTTTCCTTGCTTTCTGTACAAATTCAGATTTATAGAGTAGAAAAAAATTGGTTTTGGGTAGTGCGCTCAAATTAAATGGAATGGTCCATATTATTGCAAATGATGATTTCCAACTTGCATGATCGTTAAAATATTTGTGAAATCTTTCTTTAATATTGTTTGTGAAAACTTTTGTTTTTTCTTGAAATCATTGAAAACGTTTTGAAAACATTTCAAGGATTTTAACGATTTCCATCAAATTTTTAAAGATTTCACATGGTCCCACAAAGATTTCAGAGAAGTTTCAAAGAATGCATAAGGATTTCAAAAGATTTCAAGAATGTAAAATATTTTTAAATGTGATATACTGTTAGCTTTTTAAAATATTCGACCCTTGAAATCTTTATAATCCTTAAAATATTGAAAATCTTCTCAAATCTTCATCAAATCATCAACATATTTGTGAAATCTTTCTTCAGTCTTGTTCGTGAAATTTTTTGTGTTTGTCTGAAATCATTGAGAACGTTTTGAAAACGTTTACAATCCTTGAAATATTTTTAAATCTAGTATACTGTTAGCTTTTTGAAATCTTTTAAAATCCTCATGAATTCTTTGAAATATTTGTGAAATCTTTCTGAAATATTTTCTATTCGTTTGAAAACAATGAAGTATTTGAAATCTTTGTGAAATGTTTGTGGAAAATGTGGAATCGTGGAAAAGAATTATAAAATCTTTCAAATCCTTGATGTCTTAAAAATCTTCAAAATATTGGAAATCTTCTCATGTCATTAAAATATTTGTGAAATCTTTCTTCAGTATTGTTCGTGAAATCTTTTGTGTTTGTCTGACATCATTGAAAACCTTTTGAAAACGTTTGAAGTCCCTAAAATATTTGTGAATCTGGTATACTGTATTACCAACGTGCATGAGTTTCGACAATTTTAAAATTTCTATGCAATCTTTGCGACACCATGTGAAATCTTTGAAAAAATTTGTTTAAAACTTTCAATTCCCTGAAATCTTAAAAATCTTTAGGATATTTAAAATCTTCTCAAATCTTTATAAAATCATTTAAATATTTGTGAAATCTGTCTGTAATATTGTTTTTGAATTTTTGTTTGTTTGTCTGAAACAATTGAAAACGTTTAAAATTCTTGAAATATTTCTGAATCTGGTATACTGTCAGCTTTTCAAAATATTCGAAATTCTTGAAATCTTTTGGAACCCTCATGAATTCCTAAAAATATTATGATATTTAATATTGTGTGTGAAATCTTTTGTGTTTGTCTGAAATCATTGGAAACCTTTTGAAAACGTTGAGAATCCTTGAAATATATTGTAATCTGGTATACTGTTGGCTTTTTGAAATCTTTTGAAATCTTTATGAATGCCTTGAAATATTTGTGAAATCTTTCTGAAATCTTTTGTATTAATTTGGAAGCAATGAAATATTGGAAATCTTTGTGAAATGTTTTGAAATCTTCTAAAAAAATTTGAAATCTTAATCGTTTTAGTTTTCTCGTTTTCTGTACAAATTGAGATTTATGTAGTAGAAAAAAAAATGATTTCGGTTGGTGCCCTCAAATTAAATGGAATGGCCCATATTGATGCAAATGATGATTACCAACTTGCATGAGTTTCGAAAATTTCGAAATTTCTGTGAAATCTTTGTGGAACCATGTGAGATCTTTAAAAAATTCTGGGAAATCTTTCAAATCCTTAAAATCTTAAGAATCTTCGAAATATTAGAAAACTTCTCAAATCATTCGAATATTTGTGAAATATTTCTTTAATGTCGTTTGTGAAATCTTTTGTGCTTGTCTGAAATCATTGAAAACATTTTGAAAACTTTTCAAAGTCCTTAAGATATTTTTAAATCTGGTATGCTGTTAGCTTTTCAAAACATTCGAAATTCTTGAAATCATTTTGAAATCTTTAGTATTTGTTCGAAAGGAATGAAATATTTGAAATATTTGTGAAAAATTTTAAATCCCAATAGTTTTAGTTTTCTCGTTTTCTGTACTAATTAAGATTTATAGACTAGAAAGAAATGGTTTCGGGTAGTGCGCTCAAATTAAATGGAATGGTCCATATTACTGCAAATGATGATTACCAACTTGCATGAGTTTCGACAATCTTGAAATATCTGTGAACATGGTTCCATATTTAAAAAAAGGAAAATCTTTCAAATCCTTGAAATCTTAAAAATCTGCAAAATATTGGAAATCTTCTCAAATCATTAAAATATTTGTGAAATATTTCTTCAGTATTGTTCGCGAAATCTTTTGTGTTTGTCTGACATCATTGAAAACCTTTTGAAAACGTTTAAAATCCTTGAAATATTTTCAAATCTGGTATACTGTTAGCTCTTTAAAACATTTAAAATTCTTGAAATCTTCTGAAATCGTCACAAATTCCTAAGAATATTATGATATTTAATATTGTTTGTGAAATCTTTTGTGTTTGTCTGAAATCATTGAAAACGTTTTGAAAACGTTTAAAGTCCTTGAAATATTTTTAAATCTGGTATACTGTTAGCTTTTTAAAATATTCGAAATTCTTGAAATGATTTTGAAATCTTTAGTATTTGTTTGAAAGGAATTGAATATTTGAAATCTTTGTGAAAGGTTTTGAAATCTTCTGAAAAATTTTGAAATCCCAATAGTTTTAGTTTTCTCGTTTTCTATACTAATTCAGTTCTACAGAGTAGAAAAAAAATGGTTTCGGGTAGTGCGCTCAAATTAAATGGAATAGTCCATTTTAATGCAAATGATGATTACCAACCTGCATGATTTTCGACAATCTTGAAATTTCTGTGAAATCTTTGCGGAACCATGCGAAATCTTTAAAAATTCTTGAAACATCTTTCAAATCCTTGAAATCTATATAATCTTTAAAATATTGGAAATCTTCTCAAATTTGTATGAAATCATTAAAATATTTGTGAAATCTTTCTCCAATATTGTTTATGAAATCTTTTGTGTTTGTCGGAAATCATTGAAAACCTTTTGAAAACGTTTAGAATCCTTGAAATATTTTTTAATTAGGTATACTGTTAGCTTTTTGAAATCTCTTGAAATCCTTATGAATCCTTGGAAATATTTGTGAAATCTTCCTGAAATCTTTTGTATTCGTTTGAAAGCAATGCAATATTGGAAATCTTTGTGAAATGTTTTGAAATCTTCTAAAAAGGTTTGAAATAATAATAGTTTTAGTTTTCTCATTTTCTGTACTAATTCAGATTTATTGACTTGAAAGAAATTGGTTTGGGGCAGTGTCCTCAAATTAAATGGAATGGTCCATATTGATGCACATGATGATTACCAACTTGCATGTGTTTCGACAATCTTGAAATTTCTGTGAAATGTTTGTGAAACCATGTAAATATTAAAAAAATTCTGGAAAATCTTTCAAATCCTCGAAATCTTGAGAATCTTCGAAATATTGGAAATCTTCTCAAATCATTATGAAATCATTAAAATATTTGTGAAATCTTCCTTGAATATTGTTCACGAAATCTTTTGTGTTTGTCTGAAACCATTGAAAACCTTTTGAAAACGTTTAGAATCCTCGAAATATTTTTAAATCTGGTATACTGTTAGCTTTTTGAAATATTCCGAAATCTTGATAGTTTTGGTTTTCTCGTTTTCTGTACTAATTCAGATTTATAGGGTAGAAAAAAAATTGGGTTTTGGCAGTGCTCTCAAATTAAATGGAATGGTCCATATTAATGCAAATGATGATTATCAACTTGCATGAGTTTCGACAGTCTCGAAATTTCTGTGAAATCTTTTAAAAATGTTGGAAAATCTTTCAAGTCCTTGAAATCTTAAGAATCTTCAATATATATTGGAAAGTCTTTCAAATTCTTGAAATCTTAAGAATCTTCCAAATATTGGAAATCTTCTCAAATCATTGTGAAGTCATTAAAATATTTGTGAAATCTTCCTTGAATATTGTTCACGAAATCCTTTGTGTTTGTCTGAAACCATTGAAAACTTTTTGAACAAGTTTAGAATCCTCAAAATATTTTTAAATCTGGTATACTGTTAGCTTTTGGAAATATTTGAATTTCTTGAAATCTTTTGAAATCCTCACAAATTCCTAAAAATATTATGATATTTAATATTGTTTGTGAAATCTTTTGTGTTTGTCTGAAGTAATTGAAAACGCTTAAAGTCTTTGAAATATTTTAAAATCTGGTATACTGTTAGCTTTTAAAAATATTCCAAATTCTTGAAATCTTGAAATAAAAAGTATTATTTTAAAAGCAACAAAATATTGGAAATCTTTGTGAAATGTTTTAAAATCTGCTAAAAAATTTTGAAGTATTAATAGTTTTAGTTGTCTCATTTTCTGTACTAATTCAGATTTATAGTGTAGAACAAAATTAATTTTGGGCAGTGCTCTCAAATTAAATGGAATGGTCCATATTGCTGCACATGATGATTACCAACTTGCATGTGTCTCGACAATCTTGAAATTTCTGTGAAATGTTAGTGGAACCATGTGAAATCTTAAAAACATTCTGGAAAATCTTTCAAATCCTCGAAATCTTGAGAATCTTCGAAATATTGGAAATCTTCTCAAATCATTATGAAATCATTAAAATATTCGTGAAATCTTCCTTGAATATTGTTCGCGAAATCTTTTATGTTTGTCTGAAATCATTGAAAACGTTTAAAGTCCTTGACATATTTTTAAATCTGGTATACTGTTAGCTTTTTGAAATATTTCGAAATCTTAATAGTATTAGTTTTCTCGTTTTCTGTACTAATTCAGATTTATAGGGTAGAAAAAAAATTGGTCTCGGGTAGTGCTCTCAAATTGAATGGAATGGTCCATATTAATGCAAATGATGATTACCAACTTGCATGAGTTTCGACATGATTAGTTATTACGCCCATTAGTGTATAATATTAGTCGACACGTGTCGGTGGCAGCCGATCTGTCTCTGCAATTGTCGAATTATTGATCGATGTCCGATATCCATATACGAAATACACGTGCGGACCGTATTATTTTATGTTCCAACGAGCGTTATTATCAAGCATCGCAGAGGCAAGATCAGCTGGATGTAATTTCGTCGAACGACTTCCTGTTTTTCTTAAGTTTTGTGCATATGCCCACACTGGCCTTGGGATGCCATCGATCGACCTGTAATTCGAGTATGGCTAACCACATACCCAAGAATTTTTATACGAGCCAAATCAAATTTTATTAGCCTGCGATAATGATCGTGCCACATGACAGTCACTGACATTCAGATTCCCATAAAAAAACTATTATTTCAATCTGCACATTAGGGAGCGTCCACATGTTTTATAGAAGGCAGTTTTTATTTTTAGCCTGAAAAGTTTAATTTTCGACAAAAAAGATATCTTCAACAAAATAGTTGAATTTACAACAAGCAATATTAATTGTCTACCAAGTAGTTGAATTTTCAACTTATAAAGGAGAAAACCATGGAAAAATTTTAACAAAAAAGTGCAGAAAACTAAAACTTTTTTCACAGGAATCTACAAACTTGAAAGGAATGGTAAAATATTTAAAAAAAAAAAATAATTGTTATTAAGAAAACAAAAAACCTTACGTTTGAAGTTTTTTTTAAATATATATCAACCGATGTAATTCAAAATGATGTCATTGCAATGATCTCAATATTTGTCATCCTAGATCAGAAAATAACAACATTTTGACTGCAAATAAAAATTGAACAATCAAGGAAGAATTGATCGTGGTCATTGAAATTAAAAGATTTGAACTCTTGAAGATAACAATTTTTTTCATTTAAAGTTATGAAAACTGAAGCGCAATTTAAAACACTCCAAGTGGAATACTTTTAAATTTTAAACATTAAAAATGAAAGCTTGAAAAAATGTTAATTCAAACACTCAATAATTTTCGTGTATAAAATGAAAACTTCTCAATTGGAAATTTCTAAATTAAAAGCCGTGAAAATGCAAAATTTTTAATTTTAACTTTTATACATTATACAGTTAAAAAAAATCCGCGCTATCATTTTCAATGCTATGAATTGAAGAATGAATCAAAAAGTTTATAATCTTTCAAAATTATATCATTTTAAGCAACCTTAAGCTAGAAACATTAATCTATGAATTAAAATTTGTTTTTAAATCTTTTTAAATATTTTCTGGAAAATTCGTTTAGAAAAATAATTTAAAAATTTTCCAGGAAT
The DNA here is from genome assembly GCA_932178445.1 of Andricus quercusramuli. Taxonomy (NCBI): domain Eukaryota; kingdom Metazoa; phylum Arthropoda; class Insecta; order Hymenoptera; family Cynipidae; genus Andricus; species Andricus quercusramuli. The sequence continues at coordinate 73,788 of CAKNXH010064230.1, read as the reverse complement.
CTAATAAGAATTCTACTATCCTGAAACTCAAATTTTTCCTTCAATTTTTTGAAAATCCTGCAAGTTATCCTGTAAATAAAATTAACTTAAAATGATCTATATTATTTTTTCAACATTTTAGAAATCTTATTAAATTTTCTTTTGAATTTTGTAACAATTTATGTAAAATTAAAAGCGCTTTAATGACGTCAAACACCCAAATTGAAAAAAATGTAAAATTCTGTAGTTTTTTGTAATACCTTGTAGATTTTTACAACAAAGTAAAAAAATATAAATAATAAGTTATACAAATTCTTAAATTGTAGAAACTTTTACTTTATTGTTAATGTTTTTACTTTTCCACAAAAGAATACCGTAAAAAATTAGCTGTTTGTATTTAACTGTATTTTTTCGTTAAATTTTGTACATTTTTTTACAAGAAAGTACATGATTTTAAAATAAAAAAATTGAAATTTTTTTCTTAAATTACATGCAACAAAATGGTTAAATTTTCAAATAAATAGTTTAAATCATAACCAAATAGTTTGATTTTCTACATCAGAAGTTGAATTTTTACGAAAAATATTAATTTTCCTACAAAATTAATTTCCAACCAAATCGTTTGATTTTTTACGAAATTGTCGAATTTGTAAGTAAAAAAAAAGGATTTTTTAGAAGTTTGATTGTTAACCCGAAAAATTGAATTTTTGAAAAAAAAGAGATGACTTTACGAAAATAGTTGAATTTCCAACAAAAAAGATTAGTTTTCTACCAAATAGTGAAATTTTGAACTTATAAAGGAAAAAACTTCATTGATGGAATAGTTTTGGAAATATATTTTGAGATGAAAAATTAACTTTACCCGAAAAAAATTAATTTTCAAGAAAATATTTAAATTTTAAAACAATTAGTTAAAATCCTTGACCAAAAAATTGTATTTTGTACCGCAATATATAAATTTTCAAATTAAAAATACGAAATTTAAAGAAAAATGTTTAAGACTTCAACAAAATAGTTGAATTTTCGATGAGTTCGACAACTTTTGAAAAAATTATTTTTTTGTTAATGATTCATCATTTTAGTTTGAAAATTCAATAATTTTTATTAGAAAATTGATTTTCTTTGTTCAAAATTAATCTATTTTTGTTAAAAATGCAACTCTTTGGTTCAAAATTAACTTTCTTGTTGAAAATTCATATTTTCAGGTTGGAACTTCAACTGTTTTGCAAAGAATTCGTTTTTTGGTTTAAAATTCCAACAAATCGGTTCTTTCGTCTTTTTGTTTTAAAAATTCAGCTTCTAGGTTGTGAGTTCGACAACTTTTGAAAAAATTATTTTTTTGTTAATGATTCATCATCCTAGTTTGAAAATTCAATTATTTCTTTGAAAAATCGTCTTTTTGGGTGAAAATTAATATTCGAGGGTTTAAAATTTTTGTGTCTTTTAGAAAATTTGTCCTCTTAGGGAAAACTTTGTATTTTTTGGTTAAAAGTTCAACTAGTTTGTTAAAAATTCATTTTTCTGTTGTTGAAAATTCGTTTATTGGGAATAAAATTAATTTTCTTTGTTGAAAATTCGCCTTTTTATTAGAAAATTAATTTTCTTTGTTCAAAATTCATCTCTTTTTGTTAAAAATGTAACTCTTTGGTTAAAAATTAACTTCTTTGTTTAAAATTCATATTTTCAGGTTGGGACCTCAACTTTTTGTGAATAATTCATTTTTTGGCTTAAAAGTTGAACAAATTGGTTCTTTCGTCTTTTTGTTTCAAAAATTCAACTTCTGGGTTGTGAGTTCGACAACTTTTGAAAAAATTATTTTTTTGGTAACGATTCATCATTTTAGTTTGAAAATTCAATTATTTCTTCGAAAAATCGTGTTTTTGGTAGAAACTTAATATTCGAGGGTTTGAAATTCTTATTTTTTGTAGAAAATTCGTCTTTTCAGGAAAAACTTGGTCCTTTTGGGCTAGAAGTTGAACTACTCAGTCAAAAATTTATTTTTCTGTTGTTTAAAATTCGTCTATTTGATATAAAATTTATGGTTGGAACTCCAACTTTTTTGCGAATAATTCGTTTTTTGGCTAGAAAGTTCAACAAATTGGTTCTCTCGTCTTTTTCTCTTGAAAATTCAACTTCTGGGTTGTGAGTTCGACAACTTTTGAAAAAATTATTTTTTTGTTAATGATTCATCATTTTAGTTTGAAAATTCGATTATTTGTTTGAAAAATCGTATTTTTGGTAGAAAATTAATATTCGAGGGTTTAAAATTCTTGTGCTTTGTAGAAAATTTGTCTCTTTGGTTAAACATGGAACTGCTTTGTTGAAAATTCAATTTTTTTGTGTTGAAAATTCGTCTTTTTGGTAGAAAATTAATCTCCTTTGTTCAAAAATCGTCTTTGCTGTTGATCATTCATCTTTGTGGATTAAGATTCCAACAATTCTTCTTAAAAATTCAACTTTCTCGTTGTAAATGTAACTATCTAATTGAAAATTGAAGTATTTTGTTCAAAATTGAACAATTTTTGTTTTGGCCCAACTGATTTATTGAAAATTCATCATTTTCGATTGGAAATTCACGTTTTATATTAGAAAAGTCTTCTTTTTTGTAAAAATGAATAAATAACAAAATTTTATATTTTATTTTGAGATTGTTTTATACCGCTTATAAACGATTCAATGTTAAAAATGTCACAAGATTAAAATTCTGGTCTTTGGATGTTACCTTACACCTGTATACCTTACACATATATACCTATAAACCTTACACCTATATACCTTATACCTATATACCTTACACCTATATACCCATCTACACACTATTATTTTCCTACCGAGCAAGACACGCCTATCCTGAAAGGGAAATGGCTTAATGGTATAATAATAATGCTGAAGAAAACCCGAAAATTGGTAACAGGAAACTGTCTCGAAAAAGATAACGGGAACCAATTATTTATTAGAAGAAACTCGAAACTCACTGAAAAAAAAAACCCAGAAAGCAATTATCTCAACAAATATCCACACAGACCTATAAGTTGCCTCGGCAGAACTGAGGACCTGAAATTGACACCTGAAGCTACCCGAAAATTCGATACCCGGACTTCTGAAACTGGAGACCAGACCTACATGTTGAGCCCCTTTGAATATCTATTGTTGAATTAAAAAATTCACACGAGATGGAAACAAACTAAAAGCAAGGCAAAGAATAAAGAAAGGAAAAAAAGGTTTCAAATTTTCGGACCAGCTGGCACAGTGTGGTGGTTCCTAGTAATTACTGCGATCCAATAGAGCAAGAGAGACAGTACCCGCATCTAGGGCTTAGGTTAGGACGTTAGGTGACGGTTTGTGCAAACATGTGCATAAAAAGTTGTACCCAGCGAAACGTGATTCGATGACCATCGTCATCCGAGCGACCGAGTGACCGACCCCTCATGGTTACACACACACACACAAACAAACACATATGGGTAATTGTCAAATTGTAGGCAAATTTTAGCACCTACAGTGGCAATCATATTATTATCAGGTATTAAATATTTCACAACGGGAATTGATCTCATCACATGTGAAAATTTTTAATCCAAAAGGGGCAGTTATGAAAATAAGACAAAAATAATCAAAACCAACAGAATTAAAAGAGTAGATTTCTCATTTTATCGATCGCCGATGATTATTTCGATTTATTTATTTTCACTATTACTTTCAATGTAAGTTGTTATTGAAGATATTAAATCTTTGGTTGTTATGACTGAATTTCTCAATACACGGCGAGAAATAAAATGTATTTCAGCGATTTTTCTACATTTCTAATCCAGTCGCAGATGTTCTTCTTTGTCATATGATATGCGCGTTATATTTTGGCCGGTCTATACTATATTCTACTTGATTAGATTAGATGAATGACAAAGTATTTTTATATTGTGAACTGATTAATTAATTATTAACTGATTCTATTAAAACTTACATTTTCTGGAATGTGTTTAGAAAGTTATTGATAATTGAAATCGTCAGAAATGAGAGTTCAAATTTAAAAAAAAAAAACATAAACTAAAAATTATTTGAATATTTCAATAAAAAGTATAGATTAAATGCTTAAATGATTATCTAAATTCAATTTTCAAAATTATATATTTCATGTTTATAAAATATAAAGCGAAAATTATTTGAAGATGATAGTTTCATGCTTTTTTATGGTGTAATCAGTTTAATTAATTATTGATTGATTAATTTTGTTTATAACTTTGAATTGAATAAAGATTGAATTAAATTTTTGTTTCAATTAAATACCATGTATTGATTATTTACTTGAATGTTATTTAATTGAATATGGGCTATTATTATTTAATAAATGTTCCTATATAGAAATGAAATTTCAAGTTTGGAGGAGAATATATAATGTAAAAATCATTTGAGTGCTTCAATGGAAATAATTGTCAATGCTTTTTATGTTATGAACTGATCATTTAAATATTAACTAATTCTATCGAAACTTACATTTTCCGGAATTAGTTTAAATATTCAAAAATGAAAGTTCAAACTTAAAAAATGTATATAAAGTAAAAATTATGTGAATGTTTTAATGAAAGTTATAGTTTAATACTTCTTTTTTGAACTGATTGATTATTTCTCATCTGATTAATTTTCTTTCAAAATATTAAATTACATGAAGATTGATTTTGATTGTTTTCAATTACGTACATAAATTTATTATTCATTTTGAGGTTATTTAACTGAATATTGGCTATAATTTTTATAGTAAAATTTTTGTTGAATACCTTCATTATAATTATATAATTTTTTTAAATGTTCGCGATGGTCTGAAATGATTGTCTGAATTCAATTTTGAAAATTATATGTACATATGTCTTGATTTTTATGAAATTTGTATAAAAGGTTATTGATTATTTAAGTTTTACGTGATATAACTAAAAAGTTTTAAAATATAAATTCAAAATTAATACAATATTTAAATGAAAATATTTGTGTAATGCTTTTTATGGTTTTAAATGATTGATTAATTATTGATTCTTTCAGAACCTCAATTTTTGAACATCTTTATGTTGTGAACTAATTAATTACATATTGACTGATTCTATTTCATAAACAAATTAAATTTTCAGAAATGAAAGTTCAAATCTTTCATATAAAAAAAGGTAACCTCCATCTTGTGTAAGATAATTGAAATTTTCAGATAAATATTAAATACAAGTTATTCTAATATTGTAATGAAAATAAATATTAAATGATTTCTATGTTCTGAACTCATTAATTAAATATTAATTGTTTCTGTTGAAAACAAAATTCTGTGGAATTAGTTTAAACATGATTGAATAATTAAATTCAATAAAAGGAGAGTCCAAATTTAAAGAAAAATATATGGAGTAAAAATTATTTGAAAGTTTCAATGAAAATAATTTTTTCACACTTTTTATGTTGTGAACTAATTAATTAAGAATTTGCAGATTAATTTTGTTCGCAATATCAAATGACATAAAAATTGAAATTTAATATTCTTCAATCAAGTAACACAAATTGATTATTTACTTTGAGATTACGTAATTGAATATTGGCTATAATTTGTATAATAAAAATTTTTCTATATTTAAAATAGCCCTATTCCAGTTACATAACTGTCCAATTGTTTTTAAAGTTGCTTCTAAGTTGTTCATGGTCTGAACTCATTGATTATTTATTAGCTGATTCATTTTTTGCACAATATTAAAGTACTTAAAGATTGAATTTCAATTTTTTAATATTAACTAACATGAATGGATTATTTACTTGAGGGTGATCTAATTGATTGGCTATTATTCATACGATAAACGTGTATTTATTTTAAAAATGCCTCTATTCCAATTATGTCATTTTTTCAAGTTTTTGTGATGTTGTGAAATGATTATCTAGATTCAATTTTCAAAATAATAAAGTTTTAAATTTTTCTGAAATTAGTTTAAAAGGTTGATAACAATGAGAATTCTTTCAAAAATATATAATGAACATTATTTAAATGTTTTAAGGGGAATAATTGTTTATTGTTTTTTATGTTGGAAAATGATTGATTAATTATCAGCTGATTAGTGTTTTTACAATATTAAATTATATAAAGATTGAACTATAATTTTTCTATATTAAGGAGCATAAATTGATTATTTATTTCAAGGTAAGATAGTTGAATATTGGTTATAATTCATGAAATGAAAATTGATTTATATTTAACACATCTCTGTTGCAACTTGCAACTATAAAATTTTTTTAAATGTTTGTGCTATTTTCGAATGAGTGTCTCAATTCCGTTCTCACAATTCTATGTAAATATGTTTTAATTTCTTCTGAAATTGATTAAAAACTTTAATTATAATTATAATTTTCATGAAAATGTAAAGTAAAGTTTATTTGAATGATTCAAGGAAATATTTGTTCATTAATTTTCACGTTGTAAACTGATTAATTTTTTTTTCAATATTGAGCCATATAATTATCGAATTTTCGTTTTTATTTTGGGTGGTAACAGGAATTGATTACTGACAATAATATTATATCATTTATATCTGTTATATTTATATCTATCATTTATATCATATTATATCATTTATATATATATATATATATATATATATATATATATATATCTGTGCAATAAAAGTTTGTTTATGTTTTATACCTCTATTACAATTGAGTAATCTAACATGACGTCATGGTTATGATAAGATAGGTGGAAATGTCAGGAAGGTTAACATAGTTGGTATATATTTACAATAAAATAAGATATGCCAAAATTTCAGGTTGGAGTATTGGATCGACTTGATCAGAATCGGGCACTATAACTTCAAATTTTGGATAGTTGATTTCATTTCCTGAAACTAAGAGATCTTTAACCGATAAAATGATAAAACATAATTGCGAAAATGCATGTTACATTTGAAAAATATTACTATTTATACATTTATAAATTACTTTTAAGTTCAGCATATTTTTTTCCAAACTCGAATAGTTAATCATATAATTATTTTAAATGTTTGTCACCAATTTTCGATTATCAAATTCCACTTTTTGCACGTTTCAGAGAAGGAAATGGAAAAAAATGGAAGGTTGTCAGAATTGAAGTTGAAAATATCATATTTAAAATGAGATTAGCAACATGATAAAATATCGACTGGTTCTCAAAATTGTCATGGAAAATGTGGAAGTATAACCAAGACGAACTGATTTTCGTCTTGTTGGAATTTTTTCAATTCACTTCCCTGAGGCATGGAGAAGTGGGACTTAATAGATCGCTGAGATAAGCACGAAAAATGAAAGAAATTTTTCTTAATTCATTTTTCAAAATTATATGCGGATATATTTTTAATATTTTGTCGTACGCTGTTGTTTTTCTGAATTATTTGAACGTTATAATATGATAATTATTTAATGATTTTAACGATGTTTCTTGATTCACAGATTTACAAAAATGGCGGTGAAATCAGGATTTGAATTCAATTTTTAAAATGACATGTGCATATGTTTTTATTATTTAGTAATGTATTCTTACACGCTCTTCTGTTTTCATAAAAATTTATTTGAACATTCCAGTGCAAATAAATGTTCAATGATTTTGATATTGAGAACTGAGAATCGGATCAGAATAGGCTTTTTTTTAAATTATAGGTATTAATTTCTTAATGATTTAGCGATGATATTGATGCTTTCATTTAAGAAAATGACAGTGAAACTATCCGTAAATGTCATTGTACAAAAACTATTTTTTTTTTCTTCAAAATGCTGAATTACATTCACTGAGTACATTCTTTTAGAATATAATTTCAGCAAGAATTTGATTAGTCAAAAAATTTTAGCGGATAAATAGTGATTTGAAAATTGAGTGAAGGATCAAAATGAACACAAAAAGTGAGCGCGCACGTAATAGTCTAGTTATCAATTATTTTAACAATTTTCATAAAAGTATTCAGAGTTTGGCTATTTTTCAAAAAATAGGCACAATTTGTTTACGGAGTCAACTAAGAATATCTTTCCGATGGATCTTTTCCATGTTGATTTATAAATTTACAATAATTATTAACAATTCAAACAATTCTCATACGAAAATCAGAATTTGGCTATTTTTCAAGGAATAGGCTCAATTTTTTTGAAAAATTATCTAAGAATATCTTTACGAAGACTTTTTCTATGATGCTTTCCAAATTTACAAGAACCATTTATTAATTCAACAAATTAAGAATTCCTCCATTTTTCAATGAATGGCCTCAATTTGTTTACGGGATCACCAAGAATGTATTTCCAATAACTCTTTTATACGGTACTTTGCAAATAGGCTACATTTTTTTACCTAATTAACTAAGTAAATCCTTCCGATAACTTTTTCCTGTCATACTTCGTAAATTCCCAAGTATTATTAATTATTTAAACAATTTTTCCGGCAATTTAGAGGCAACTGAGAATATATTTTCGAGTACTATTTCCTATGATACTTTGCAAATTTATAATAATTATTTATCATCCAAACAATTTTCCGAAACAATTTTGTTTATCTATTGTCAAAAGAATAGGCCCAATTTTTTTACGCAAGCAAAAAAGTATGTATTTCAAATAAGGATTTCGTACATTACTTTGCACATTCACAATAATAATTATTCATTATTTAAATATTTTCCATAAACATTTAGAGTTTGTGAATTTTTCAAGGAAAAGACACAATTTGTTTATGGAGTCAACTAAGATTGTCTTTCCGTTGCTCTTCTCTATGTTGTTTTGTAAATTTACAAGAATTATTAATTATTTAAACAACTTTCATTAGAAAATCAGAATTCGGCTATTTTTCAACGAATAGGGTGCATTTTTTACAGAATTAAGTAACAATATATTTCCTTTTTCTTTTTAATGTCTATAAAAATAACAGATTTTAATCATAAAAAGTCACCTACTTATGAAATGAAACACCACCAAGCAAGTAACGGAATGGTTTTTATAATTTTCTTTCACCTCAAAAACGATTTCTAACGAATGTACGGGAATGACGTTTTTGTTGTCAAGATGCACTTTTCAGTTTTGATATCGCATTCACAAAAAAGAGAGTTAATATTTTAAGCTCAACTGTATTTACAATATTTTACTAAAAAAAAAGACGTACGGTAATGACGTCTGAAATGGCAAAAATTGAGGGACAGACTACAAGGCTTTTACAATATTATTCATTTGATTTAAAAAATTGTGCATAAATTAAATTTATGTTCATGTGAAGTTAAGCGTTTTCCAGATTACTGTCTAAAAAAAAGGAGAAAATCAGTTTATCCTTATTGTGTAAAGTGAGGTTGGGACGCCGTACGGTAGTGACGTTTTGGGTGTTCTTATATTAAATTAAAGTGAATAGGAACAGAAATGAAAACAAAAGAACTGACCATTTTGTAGAGGATGACAATAAGTGTTTCTGAAATTTAAAAAAAAAATCAGCACGAGTTTCTAAGTTAATGATATATTACTGGGACTTCAAGTTTGCCTTTAATTTAACAATTACCCATACATGAAACGATTTTTTTTCAAATAGTTGAATTTTCCACAAAATAATTGAATGTTCAAGAAAAATTTGAATTTTTTACCAACTAGATAAATTTTGTACCGAGAACTGAATTCAATGTCATTATATACACAGAAAAAAATGGTTGGTTTGGAATTTTTTTTATATTTGGATTTTTTACCATGAAATCAGAGTTTCGGGGCTTAAAAAAAATTTCGCAAATGAAATTTTTTTTGTTCCACTGAACCTACAAATTCTACTATATTTCGTGAAAAGTATTTTTTCACTGTGAAAAAAGTACCTGGAAAAATTATTTTTTCTGTCCTGGAAAACCTGGAAAAGTCCTGGAATATTTTTTAAAGAAATTCTACACACCCCGGTTCAATAAAATACCATGACATTAATTTTTACTTTAACAACTTTTGTTTTAGGGTTGACCAAGAATCGAACTTTTGAGGACGATAAAAACAATTTTTTCAAATTAGATAAATAATTAAAATTAAATTAAATAAAATAGATAAATAATTAGAAAATTATAATAATATAATATAATTTTTGATTTAATTTTAGTTCTTATTTACTATTCATCATTAAAAATATATGTCGATCTTCGGCAATTGGTGCACCCTCGCTAATTGGTTCATTCACCCTACATATTTTCAAAATGTTTAAAATCAACCCAAAAAAAATATACATAATTCTTTTTTCAATGAAAAAAATTCATTAACATTTCAAACAAACCTTAGAAATTATTTAACCGGCAATCAGTTTCAAATATCTGATGAAAACAAAATCAAGGAAGCTTCAGTTTCAATCTATAATAAAAATTTCTCCTTTTGTATTTTGTCCTTGAATCCAATACAAGATAAAAACTTCACTTGTGTCAATAATTTTTGCAAATTCGCAAAAAGTCTCCTCAAGATTATCTTTTCAGTTATACATTTTATTATTTGGTTGAAATTTTAATGATTTTCTTGAAAAGACATCATTTTTTTGCAAATTCAACTGTTTTGTTACAAATTTGTCTTTCTTAATTAAAAATTCAATTCTTTCCGTAGAATATTAACCTTTTGTTTAAAATTCATATTTTGTTGCTGATGAGTCAACTGAAATATTTTTTTGATGCAAAATATTTCTTTCTGGAAATTTGTCTGTTTAATTTAAAAGTTAATTTTTTTAAATATAAATATTGCATCTTTCTTGAACAGAAATGCAACTGTTTTTTGAAGATTTAACTATTTCCTAGAAAATTTACTTTTTGTTTATAATTTTCATTTGTCCGTAGAAAAGTCTATTGAAATCCTTTTGGATGAAAATCCAAATCTTTTTTTGAAAATTTGTCATTTTGATTTAAAATTCACCTGTTTTGGTAGAATTTTCAATTTTCTTGGACAAATATGTAACTGTTTGGTTGAGATTATAACAATCTGGTTAAAAAGTCATATTTTTTTGTTAAAAATTCGACTATTTAGCAGAAAATTGACTTATACTTTACAATTCTCATTTTGGTTTCGGAAAAGGAACTGGAATCTTCTTCGGATGAAAATTCAACTTTTTTTTGTAGTTTTTTTTTCATCTAGTTTGAAAGAAATATTTCATCTTTCTTTGATTAAAATGCAACTGTCTGGTTTAAAATTCAACAATATTGTTGAAAAGTCATACTTTTTGCTTGAAAATTCTGCTATTTGGTTGGAAAATTAACTATTTTGTAAGAAAATTTACTTTTCTGTTACATTTAATATTTTTGTGTTGAAAAAAGAACTGAAGTCTTTTCTGGATGAAAATTAAACTATTTAAACAATTTCTTTAAAATAAAAATTCATCAGTTTTGAAAGAAATTTCATCTTTCTTGGATGAAGATGCAACTGTTTGGTTGGAAAAAAATGAAACTATTTAGTTAAAAAGTCATATTTTTGGTTGAAAATTCTATACTTTTTTCTTGAAAGTTTAACCATTTCGTAAAAAATTTACTTCTTGTTTAAAATCCATATTTTCGTGTTAAAAAGTAAACCGAAAGCTTTTCTGGATGAAAGATCAACTTAAAAAAAATTTCCTTTTTTTATTAAAAATTCATCTGTTTTAGTACAAATTTCATCATTTTCAGAAAAAAATCAACTATTTGACAGAGAATTCAACATTTCGTTAAAAATTCCTCCCTTTAGGTTGAAAAAAATTCGTCTCTTTGCATGAAAAATTCAATTTTGTTCGTAGAATCTTATTTTTCAATCAAAAATTCATCTGTTTTAAGCGAAGTTCCATCTTTCTTGGATAAAAATGCAACTGTTTGTTTAAAAATAAAAGAATTTTGTTTTAAAATTCATACTTTTGTTGAAAATTCCACTGTTTTGTTGAAAATTTTACTATTTCGTAGAAAATTTATTTTTTGTTTGAAATGCATATTTTGGTGTTAAAAATGAACTTAAAGCTTTTCTGGATGAAAATCCAACTGTTTCGTTGAAAATTCATCTCCTTTGGTTGAAAATTTGGCCTTTTTGGATAAAAAATGAAATTTTGTTCTTAAAAACTGATTTTTTGTTTAAAAATTCATATTTTGATCTTGAAAAGTCAACTGGAATCTTTTCTGTATGGAAATTCCACTATTTTTTAAAAGTTTGTCTTCTTAAATGAAAATTCAGCTGTTTTAAATTAAATTCAATCTTTTTTGAATGAAAATGCAACTATTGGGTACAGAATTTGAGAATTTTGTTAAAAAGCCATTTTTTTGGGTAAAAATTCGTCTTTTTTTATTGAAAATTCAATTTTGTGTAGAAACTTATTTCTTGGTTCAAAAATCATATTTTGGTCGTGAAATGTCAAATTATATCTCTTTTGACAGAAAATTCAACTATTCTCTTGAAAATTGAAAAGTTGAAAAATCTACCTTTTTGGTAAAATTTTTTTTTTCAATTTCATTTTTGTTGGGTAAAAATGCATCAGTATCGTGGAAAAATAATTTTTTGCTAGAATCATATTTTTTGTTTGTAAATTCAATTTTTGTAAAAAAAATTTGTCATTTGGCCTCAAGGTTCAACACCTTAGGTACAATTTTCTTTCATTAGTGAAAAATCTTCATTTGTTGAAAATTCGTCTCTTTGGTTTTAAAAAACTTCTTTTTTCCATAAATTTCAAGTCTTTTTATTGAAATATAAACTATGGCACTTTTTGTTGTGAATTTATATTTTTAAATTAAAAATTCAACTATTATGTTAAAATTTTAATTATATTATTGAAAATTCAAGTATTTTGTTGAAGAGCCATCTTTTATAGTAGAAAAGATTTTTGTTGTTGTAATAAATCAATAAATTTGAAAATTTCGGATTATATCTGAAATACTGTTGTGTTCCGTTCATGAAAGATTCTATGTTAAAAGTATTTCAAGATCAAAATGCTGATATTTGAATACTAACGATTAAGGAAAATGAAACACTATATTCCGGACTGAAAAAATTAAAGAGATTTTTGAAATTTTGAATAGTATCAAAAAATCTATTCAATTCAGATTCAGATAGGAAAGTTTCTTAATTAATTAAATTTTTTCAAAGATTTTTTCGAAGATTTTATTAATATTAATATAGTCAGCTCTGCATTGTAGTACATTTTTATACGCAAAAGCCGTGCCTACTATAAATAACCGTCTGCAGCCGGATATTGATTAGAAATTTCTGAATTTAGAAATTTGTACAGGGGAGAGGAAAACTGCAGAAAACCTATCCCGAGCGCAGCCAGTTACGAACAGTAGATTACAATCCATCAAGGCAATACTTGGTTTCCTTCACCATCACATCCGCCTTTGATACTGCATTCTTATATTTCTTGTCACAGCAATCTACCGCAGCCTATAAATAAATAATAGAATATTATTTTTTTATATGTTTGTTCCACGTGTGATATAAATGTTCTATTGGTAATCATGGAAATTCCATTATTTTTTTTACTTTAAATTGCTTAAAATTTTTATGCCGGGACTTTTATTTGGTTTTACATTACATAAATGCTCAAAATGGGGAGGAAAAATATTTTCTATTTACCTGATAGTTATTCTTTTTTTGGGCATTTGAAACACAGTCCCCACACTCATTCATAAAAGTAACATAAATTTCTTGGTTTGCATCATCAAAACCCTGCTGACAACCTACAGTATTTTTTTTCGCCTGTTCTGCAGCTTTCAAAAGAGCCTGAGTGAAAAACGGAAATGAATATATAAAAATTGATCATTTAAATGATTAACTTAATAATTAATTAAAAATAATTAACAATAAATTTCAACAGTTTTTGATGAAAGTTCCTTTTTCGAAAGGTAAACTTAGTTGACATTTATATCTCAAACCCAATAAGAAAATCCAAATATATTTTTTGGTGAAATTCATTTTTTGTATTGAAAAGTGTACTATTATATTTTCGGTTCAAAATTCATCTCGTTTGATTCAAAAATCTGTTATCTACTTCAAAAATTAATCATTTTGTTAAAAATTCAACTAGATTGTGAAAAAGTCATTTATTTAAACAAAAATTCAACTACTTCATCAATAATGAATTTTTTCACTTCCCGGTTCATCTCTTTAGTTGAAAATTCAACTATTTTCATGAAAATTTGTTTCATGTTTGATTTAAAATAAATTTTTTCAATTGATAATTAAATTGTTCAATTTTTCGTTCAAAATTATCTTTTTCAGTAAAAAATGTAACTACTTGGTTAAAAATGTATCTTTTATAGTTGAAAGTTCAACTTTTGGGTATCAAATTCTTGTGTTTTGTTGAAAATTCGTCCTTCTTTTTTAGTTTGAAAGTCGATTACTGGCCTCAAAGCTGAAGAACTTTGTAAGAAAAATAATTTTCTTATTAGGGATTCATAATTATAGTTGAAAATTCAACTTTTCGCTTTTAAATTAAATTTTATGTTGAAAATCCTACTGTTTTGTTGACAATTCATCTCTTCAGCTTGAAAATACAACAGTTTAGTAGAAAATTAAACTATATTGGTTGAAAATTAAACTTTTTGGTTGGAAATTTATATTTTTGGGTTAAAAATTCAGCTTTATGGTGAAACATTGATCTTCTTGGTCAAAAATTCATTTTTTGTTGTTAAACATTTTTTTTCTGAAAATATAACCATTCCGTGTTTGGTTAAAACTTTATCCTTTATATTGGTTGAGTTGACATTTTTTTCTGATAAAACGTTAATCTTCTTGGTCAAAAATTGATTTTTTTTGTTTGAAAATTCAACAATTTCGTTGAAAATTCGTATCTTTTGTTTAAAGTTATTTTTTGTCAGAATTTTCGCCTGAAAATTTAACCATTCCATTTTTTTTTTAAACTTCATCCTATGTATTGTATAAGTCAAAAATTAAACTATTTGATAGAAAATTCATATCTTTTGTTAAAAAGTCTTTTTTTTTTTGGGCAGAAAAATTATTCTTGTTAAAGTTAAACTTTTTGGTTAAGAGTTCAATTATCATGTTAGAAAAAAATCTTTCTTGATTGAAAATGATCTTTTTTGTTAATAATTCATCTTTCCTAATTTAAAAGTCCACTGTTTTCTGAAACATTTGACTTTTTTTGCTCAAAAACTTTAATTTTTGTTGAAAATTCATCTTTCATGGCAGAAAAGTCATCTTTCTTGGTTGGAAATGATTTTTGTTGAAAATTGAACTGTCTTCTAAAAAATTTGTCTTTTTGTCTTGAAAATTCAAATATATGATTGAATTTTTATCATTGTTGTTCGAAAATTTTACTATTTGGTTGAAAATGTATCTTTGTATGCTGCGAATTCAACTATTTGGTTAGGAATTCAACTTTTTTGTTAAAAATCTAATCATTTTTTGCAAAAATTCAACTATTTTGTTGAAGTCATCATTTTTGGTAGAAAATTGAACTCGGTTGTTAAAACTCTATTCTTTTGGATTGACAATTCATCTCTTGTAAACAAAATCATCCTGTTTAGTTAAAAATTCATCTTTCTTCTTTAAAAAGTAACTTTTTTCAGAAAAATTTAACTGTTCACAAAAAAATTCGTCTTTTTGGATTGAAAATTTGACTGTTTGGTTAAATCTTCAACTATTTTTCAGAAAACTCATCTCTTTTACTGGAAATTTCATCTATTTGCTTGGTAATGCAACTATTTGGTAGAAAATTATATTTTCCAAATTCGTCTTCGTTGTTGAAAATGATCTCTTTTGGGTAGAAAATCTCTTATGGTTAAAAATTCAACTATTTTGTTGAAAATTCTAAAGAATTATATAGGCAGGAAATAAATAACTTCGCATGTGTGTCCAACAAAGAAAAGGAAAAAACGAATTTGATCTAAAAAAAGTTTTCTAAAATGTGAAAATAAGAGAAGAAGTTTATTCTTCAATGTTTCATTAACTATATAAATTCAGTACTTTCAATCACAAATTATTTTAAAGACTAAAAATTATTTTTATTATCTTACCGCAGTTTTCTTCCCCTTTTTCACTAGGAAATCATCCAATTCAGAAGAACGATAATTGCTACGTAAGAAATCATTGATTTTCTTATGTACATCTTTATTATCATTGTCTGCATGGACTATCTGTAAAGTGAGAAACAATTATAAAAAATACTAATATATTATAATTAAAGGTTGATGTAAGAGACGCGGAAGACGCTAATATGCAACCAAAAATATAGAGGGCGAATGGATAATGTTTCAGGAAATTATTGTTAAAACTGCGACCGAAGTGTGTGGTACTGCGATTGTAGGAAGAATGTCTGGTGATGCGTGGTGGAAAGGTGAAATCCATTCAACCATTCACGAAAAGAAACAAGAATATCTAAGAATGTTGAACATCACAGGCCTTAGCGTTGATGAGAGAAATAGACTTGGAAATGATTACAGAGACAAAAAGAGGAAAGTAAAACTACTAGTCCACGGAAGTGAAGATAAAATCAAAACAGAAGAAAAGAAAATGCGAAACGACTTCGAAAGGTGGAAAAAACTGTTCCAAAAACTGATGAAGGGAAATAAAAGTACAGAGTTTGTCAGCATGAGAAATAGTATTAATGTGGTAATGCATGAGTACTTACTGCGAAAGCACAAAATGACAGTAAGCAGCAGAAGGTGGCAAACTTCATGGTTGAAGAATTACTTCAATTTTAGCTTCGCAGAAAAAGTAAACTAGAATCCTCTCAATGTGTAAAGTTGTTTTTTTTATAACAAATCGCAGTTTCTATTTACGCAGCTTTTTTGACAAATAGCCTTTGTTGAACGAGCAGATCCCCCTTCCCTTTTTCAACTACGGCAATCAATGTTGCAATATTCGCGCTGATTATCCATCCTGAATACTTATCATGCGTAAATGTAATTTTTCGTTAAGAAGAAATGTTTACTTTACGAGAAAAATAACGTTTCTTATGTATGCTTATTCACATATGATTTATTATACCGACTTTGGATCCACCAAAGCTGACTCAAAACATTGGAAAATATTGGGCAATGATATTTACGGTCTTTAAATTATCGCTTTTGAAGCGGTAACTTGGAAATACATGTTTGTGGAGATGCTAAGAATTAACGTATACCTATTTTTTAAATAAAGCTGAAAATATTACACAATTGCGTTCATTTATCAAACTTTTTTATTTGTCACGTTTCCCATTTCTAAAATCTTCTCTGACTAATATATACTATCCTAAATACATTTATATACTTTCACTAAAAAACCATAAATCCACTATCGAATGAGTAATTTTCTATGCTACTCTTAAATGGCACACTATTCTCTAATTAGGATAGTAGAATTTTACCAGTTATTAGCGAAATTGTATTAATTTGAATTTAGAGAGCACACAAAAAAACATTTAATTGATTTAAAGAAATAATTTTCTTTATTCAAAATCATGAGATTAGGAAAAGTTTTTTCTTAATGTTTGGCAGTACTTTATTTGAATCACAAAGAATGTTTTTCTAATTATACAAATTATATAATTTAAAAAATAATTTAAAGGAAGAAAACAACGTGATTGTTTAAAATCAAACTGATTTTAATTTTTTTCGAAGAATTAGAAAACCAAATTTAGAGAAATGATTTCCTAAAAACATATCTTTCATCTTGGTGGCATGTTTCTTTGGAGTCTAAAGGAACATATTCACCTAATAATTTAATAATTTATGCAAATACAATATTATCTCGAAATCTGCAAATAATTTCATATTTTATTAATTTTTTTCCGAATACAAAACACTTATTCATTTTTCGCGTTGAAATTCAATATCAAAAAAATCCATTTAAGTATGTCAATATAAAAAAATATGAAATTTAATCGGGAAAATATATATTTTTTCGAAATTGGCGTAGAAAAAAGGCAGAAAGTTTAGAAAATAATCATTCCGATTTTTAACGAACATTTTCCAATTCCATAGAAAAAATATTTTATGTCAATGTGGAAAAATATTAAATCTTGAAAGGAAAAAAATTTCGTAATCAAAATGATGAAAGTATCCTAAAAGATGTGCAATAATTACGAGTTTGTAGAGAACATTCCTTATCTACATATATGTACATATATAATATCATTGACATAGAATATTTACTATAGTAAATATTCTATGTCAATGATATTATATTTTAATATGAATATATATTTATAATATTATATTAATACTAATATATAATTATAATATATAATATACATATATAATGTAATCAAATATAAAATATTCATTTTATAAAACTTCCATATCAACCACATTTCGAGTTTTTCTATGTTTCATTTTTGTCAATTAAATCTTTGAACTTTAAAAAGAGTTAGTTATTTAATTCAAAGGAATTATACGTGGGAAACTTTTAAATAAAAAATTACCAAAAAAGATGAATTTAAACAAAAAATTCATTTTCTACCCAAAGGAACGAATTTTCAATAAAATATATGAATTTTTCATTAAAACAGTGGAATTTTGCACCCGACACTGAATTAAAAAAAATGGTAAACCTTAAACCACAAATAGTTGAATTTTCAACCAAGAAGATGAATTTTTAACTAAACAGTTGCATTTTTTACTAAAAAAGATAGAATCTTCGAAAATATGAATTTTCAAACAAACAAGACGTATTTTCTACTAAACAATTGAATTTTTAACCCGAAAATAAGAATTTTAAACAAAAAAGTTAATTTTCAAGTATATAGTTAAATTTTTGACTAAATCGTTGATTTTTCAAGCCAAAAAGAAAAATTGTCTACAAAGCAGTTGAATTCTCAACCCAAAAAGATGAATTTTTAACAAATGCTGTCATACTTGATAATTTAATTAAAAACTTTCTTAATTTGAAGTAAAAAAAAGTTTAGTTCAACAAAAGAAGACAAATACACAGCAAAATAGTTTAATTTTCAATAAAAAAAATATAAATCCTCAACAAAAAATATTTAAATTATTTAAAAATTTAAAAAATCACAAACTATTTGTGATTATATTTTAGCCAAAAAGCATTTCAATTTAAATGAAAAATAATTCAATCCAATAAAAAATACGAATTTTCAACAAAATAGTTGAATTTTGAACCATGGAGATGGATTTTCGACGAAAAATAAATTTTGAACCAAATAGTTGCATTGTTAGTTAAATTTTTTTTTTAATCTAGAATTGTAATAGTTCAATTTTCAGTTTAAAAAAAGTTGAATTTCAATAAAAAAATAAACTAATTTTTAACGGAATAGTTACATTTTCAACCAAATTTTAGATATCTTCACCAAAATAAAAAAAAAAGTAACGAAAATTTGAGAAAAGGGGGAAATTTTTTGAGAAAGGAGGAGAAGAGATATTCTTTAAAAAGAGGAAGAGAGCTTGGGAAAAATACATGTGATTTTTGGACTTGTTAATTGATAATTTAAATTATAATTATTTATTTATAATTCAAATTATAAATTTATAAATTTATAATTATTGAACTTCACCGTTTGACATATTTTTCAAACGCTGCAAACTTTCTTAAAATTTATCATCAAGAAACGTACCTTCGTAGTGGTCCTGAGTCGGCACCAGACAGGTGTTCCTGAGTCGGCACCTTTTTTTTTTGCTTTTTTTTGTTGTTCGTGTGTTATTTCATTTTTTTGTGTTTCAATTCCATATCACTCGTCTCTTGTTGTTTTTTTCAATTTGGGTGTGCTTTGAATGAATTTTTTGATTTTATTTTCTGTATGTTTTTTATTGTAAATTGTTTAAACTTGTCCTCTTCCTCCTAAAACACACATAACCTTCCCTTTTTCTTGCACTTGAGCGGGAAAAATTATGTGCCGACTCAGGACATGGGAGTGCCGGCTTAGGACCATCATTTTAAGGAATAGCAAAAATCGACCACTCTCCCTCATATAAATAAAAATATTCTCAATTACGATAAATAACAAATAAATAATGATTGATTTGGAAAATAATCGAGTAAGTTTGAAATCTTTAATTAATATTATATTATATTTAATTTAATCTAAACTTGAAAGGATTTCTAAACATGTAAAACGCAACGTTTTTGAATATGTCAAACACAAAATTCATGAGCTTTTTAAGCATTTTTGAACGTTTTAAATTTTAAAAAAATTATATAAAAATTCGTAGAAAAACTCACAATAATTTTTTTTATGAAAAATTAATTTAAAAAAATATTTAATAAGATTTCCAAAATTTTCAAAGTAGAATTTGGATGATTTTGAGGTAATTTTTTTTCCAACTGCAGGATTTTCTGAAAATTGTAGGAAAAATTCTAGTTCCAAGAGAATAACATTATTAGATTCCGGAAAAATTTGTTAATCATTTTTTTTTAATTTAAAAAGATTTGAAAACAAATTTTAATGTATAAATTAATGTTTCTACTTTGAAATTGGTTGAATGATATAATTTTGAAAATTATTAAACTTTTGGATTCATTCTTCAATTCATAGGATTAAAAATGATAGTTTGGATTTCTATTTTTTTTTTTATATTTCAACTGCACAATGTTTAAAAGTTAAAATTTCGCAGTTTAACGTCCTTTAGTAGAGATATTCACCATGCAAATTTTTCAGGACTCCTAAATCTGTAGAATTACAAAAAAATTAATTTTGAAATTGAAATTTGAAAATTCAATTTTTAAAATTTGAAAAAAGGGTCCTCGCGGTAAAAGGCTACCATTATATTTTTGGTTAAAAATTATTTTCTTCAGTCAAAAATTTGACTCTGGTTGAAAATTTATCTTTTTTAGTTGAAAATTCAACTTTTTGGTTGCAAGTTTATGTATTTGTTGAAAATTCGTCTTTCTGAGTAAAAATTTATCCTTTATGGTTAAAAATGTAATTTTTTGGTTGAAATATCGTTCCATGATAATATTGGGAAGTTTGAAATTTTTTTTTCTTGTAAAAAATTAACCTTCTTGGTCAAAATTTCATCTTTTTGGTGGAAAATTCAACAGTTTTGATAAAATTTCGTTTCTCCTGTTCAAAGTTATTTTTTTATCAACGTTTTTATCTGAAAATTGATATATTCCAATGTTAGTTGAAACTTTATCCTGTATATTGTATAAGTTAAAAATTGAACTATTTGTTCGAAATTTCGACTATTTGATTGAAAATGTATATTTGCTGCAAATTCAACTATTTGATTAGAAATTTAACTGTTTTATTGAAAATCTAATTAATTTTGAAAAATGGAACTATTTTGTTAAAGTCATCATTTTTGGTCGAAAATTCAACTCTGCTGTTAAAAATTTATTCTTTTTCATTGAAAATTCGGCTTGAAATCTTAGGAATTCAAAGTGTTTCGTATTAAATTCAATATGTTATCTGCATTAATCAAAAAGTTGATGAATTTCCAAAATTATATAATTTTAAGCAATCATCAGCTAGAAAAATTAATTTGTAAATTGAAATTTGTTTTGAAACCTTTTTGAATATTCTCTTGAAAATTTGTTTAAAAAAATTATTTGAAACTTTTCCCGGAATCTAATAATAATTGTATTATCTTGGAACTCGAATTTTCCCCACAATTTTTGGAAAATCCTGCGAAAGTAAAAAAAAGTTCCAAAAAGTTATTGTTAGTTTTTTTTAGGAATTTTTATATGCTAAACATAACCTATAGCTTTTGAAAATTGGAATCTTGATTTCCAGTGAGAAGACTAACATGAAATATGAATAATTAAAAACATTTTTCTAAATAAGGATTTTCTAGGTGTATAGTGTAGTTAATTTTAAACTTGATTTATGAAATTAACAAAAAAAAGGCCTAAACATACTATAAATTGAAAATGAGACTTTCAAAAATTCAAAATATATTTAAGAACTCAAAAAAATCCCTCACAAATCGGCGCCCAACGAACTTTAGATTGAAGTGTAATATAAAGGTAGAAAACTCAAATATCCAGGAATGAGAATTTATTTTTTCTCAGCATTGGGATTCGAACCCGCGACAGCGTGGTTCTTGGTATCAGTGATCGAAAACTTTCCTAGCACGTTACCATCTCATCCACTCTGCTTCCCAAAGAAATTAAATTTTGCAAGGAACAAAACGTGAAAATAACAATTTATATAAAATATGAATAAAAAATGATAAAGTTTTTACAAAAAAAAAATAATTTTTTAAAAACTGGTTCAAGTTTCTACCAATTAGTTGAATTTTCAACCAACCAAAAGCTAGAATAATTCAATTTTCAGTTGAAAAAAGTAATTTTCGACAAAAAAATACTTTTTCAATCAAAGAGATGAATTTCCAACTGAAATAATTAATCTTCGAACGGAAAATGAAAATTCAACAAAGCAGTTGAACTTTTAACCAAGCAGTAGAAAGGGCCTTGAAAATTTTAAATGTTTCTTTCGAAATATTAACATAATACCAATTTTTTGAAATTTCTTGATTTTTAATCCTTACGTTATGAAAAATTTGAAACAAAAATTTTTAAGACTATACATTTGTATTGTCTTCGACGAAGAAGGTGTGAATTTCGAGACAGTGAAGGTACGTGGGTTAGCGTTCGCAGATGATAAGGTTGTTATAGCAGAGTCAATCGAAGACTTGCATTTTGCAATTTGCCCAACATTCTTTGCAAGTCTTCGATTGACTCTGCTATCGCAACCTTATTAACTGCGAGCGCTAACCCACGTACCATTGAGGATCTAACTGAAACAGAGAATTCGTCTTTTTGTTAGAAAATTAATCCTCTTGGTAGGAACTATTTCGTAGAAAATGCGTCTCTTTTGGTGAAACTTCAATCCTTTTCTTTAAAAATGCAACTATTTTGTATTCATGAATATTCTACCATGTACGAAGGTTGGGATTCACAGGATTAACTCTTTTTAAAATTTAAAGATACAATTGACAAAAATAAAAAATAAAACAAATCTAAATGTGATTGATAAGAAAGTTTAAAAAAATACATATTTGTATGAAAAAATATATGAATGAACAGAAATACATTTTTGAATAATTTAATGCTATTCATCAAAATTATTGAATGATGAAATAATTGTTCATTATTGTTGATATTTTTCAATTCTCTACAAGAAACAACAAGACAAAAATTGGATATTTGTATTTGACTGTATTTTTTTTTTTGTTAAATTTTGTACGTTTTTTTAACAAAAAAGTACATGTTTTAACAAAAAATTACAGTTGTAGAAATGTTGTACGTTCTTTTAAACATTTTTTCAATCAGGGGAATCATTCAAAATTGAAGAACTTTTAATTTAAATAATTTGAAAACAACATTAAAAACAATGCTTTTAAATATTTGGATGTCTCGAGTTAAAAAAAACACCTGGTATATCATCTGCAAACGCTAACCCACGTACCTTCACTGTCTCGAAATCCACACCTTCATCGTCGAAGAGGGCTTTTCTTCCTTAAATTTTAAAGAAATACTTACAATTGTATACTTTCAAAGAATTAGAAGCTGAAAATGAAAGAATTTTTACAACTTGATAGGGGATCATTTTCAAATTTGAAGCCTTTAAATTAGAAACATTTTGAATTTAAGTTGCTGAAAAATACTGCAATACAAATGTACAGTCTTTAAAATTTTTGTTTCAAATTTTTAAAAACGTAAGAATTGAAAATTGAAAAATTTCAAAAAATTTGTATTAATTGAAGGCCCTTTCTACTGATTGGTTAAAAGTTTTACTACTTTATTAAAAAAACCACTTTTTCAAAAATTAATTTTTTTGGCAAAAGTTTTATCATTTTTATTCATACTTTATATAAATTATTATTTTCAAGTTTTGTTCCTTGCAAAATTTAATTTCTTTGGGAAGCAGAGTGGATCAGATGGTAACGTGCTAGGAAAGTTTTCGATCACTGATACCAAGAACCACGCTGTCGCGGGTTCGAATCCCAATGCTGAGAAAAAATAAATTCTCGTTCCTGGATATTTGAGTTTTCTACCTTTACATTACACTTCAATCTAAAATTCGTTGGGCGCCGATTTGTGAGGGTTTTTTTTTGAGTTCTTAAATATATTTTCAATTTTTGAAAGTCTCATTTTCAATTTATAGTATGTTGAGCTTTTGCTAACTGAAATAAAATTACATCTTTGGCCTAAATAGAAACAAGAAAAACACAGATACAAATAACAATATTTCATTGAAGAATTATGACTTTAACCATTTTTTTTACTCTCTATGCTTAGGCTTCTCTTCTGAAATAAATAATAATTAATTAGTTTTTTTGTCAATTTCATAAATCAAGTTGAAAATTAAATTATTATAAATTACAATATAAGCGTAGAATATTCTCATTAAAAAAAGATTCCAATTTTCAACAACTTTAGGTTATTTTTACCGTATCAAAATTCCTAGCAAAACTAACAATAACTTTTTTACTGAAAAATTAAATTTAAAAGAATATTTAATAAGA
>CAKNXH010064230.1:21121-49377 GCA_932178445.1 Andricus quercusramuli | reverse complement strand
TTACTGAAAAATTAAATTTAAAAGAATATTTAATAAGATTACCAACATTTTCAAAATAGAATCTGGATGATTTTAAGGTTTTTTTTTGTTTAATTTTGCAGAATTTTCCAAAAATTTTTGGAAAAAATCGAGTTCCAAGATAATGCAATTATTATTAGATTCTGGGAAGGTTTTCGAATTATTTTTTTAACGAATTTTTAGAAGAATATTTAAAAAGGTTTCAAGACAAATTTCAATTTACAAATTATTGTTTCTAGCTGAAGATTGCTTAAAATTATATAATTTTGAAAATTCATCAACTTTTTGATTAATTGTTCAATTCATAGCATTGAAAATAATACTGTGGATTTTGAGTTTTTTTATCATTTCAACTTTACAATGTATAAATTTGAAATATTGCCGTTTAAATGAATAAAAAAAAATTATAGTGTTTGTTGGATATATATATAATAATTTTTGTTCAATAAGATGTATACTTCTACGACACAAAATAGGAAATCCTTGGAAAAGAATCTATTATTGTCGATCCAACGTTATCTCTGACAAGGCTTGAATTTTTATTTGCCCTTAGAATCATTGAAGTTCTAACTGAAATAATTTTCCTTTTTAAGAATTTAAATAATTGTTAAATTCAAAAAAACTTTGATTTCAATTCTCAAATGTATATATGTTTAAAAAAAAATTATTTTTTTCGGAAGCAATGATTTGAGAAAGATTTTACATAGGCCCTCAACATCAATTTCGATCTATGTGCGTTTGATTTTTCGATTTGAAGAGAAATAATTTTCAATAAAAATAAAAATTTCGGGAAAATATTTATTTTTGAATTTATTTATTTGTTCTTAAGGTTATATACAAATGATTTTGTTCAAATTCTTGGGGAAATTTAAAAAGATTTTGGAAGACCTCAAATAAGAAAAATCAAAATTCTAATAAGAAAGTTAATATTCAACCAAAATTTTTTATTTCAAATCAAAACCAGTTAAAATCATCCAAAAACATGAAATTTTAACAAAGAGACAAATTCTTAATGTCAGTTGAATCCTTAATCATACAATTATTTTTTAATTAAGAAGATGAATTTTTTGCAAAAAGATTAATGTTCAACAAATTACGTGAATTTTCAACGAAGAAAGCTGAATTCTCAAAGAAAATTGTAATAGTTGATATTTCCAAAGAATAAAAATCCTAACTGCCCAGTAAACCGGTCGATTTTTGCGCGATTACTTCTCAATTAGCTTTTTTCGAAAACACGCTATTTAATCCCTCTATTGTTCTAAATCACCTCTCGAAAGTGAAGAAGATCTCTGAAGACAAGGCGGAAAAATAGCAAGCTAAGCCATCACTTTTATTTTTAAAAATAGATTGTAAAATTAATCATTTTTCGAAATTGAACTATTTTCCTGTCGATTATCAGGCCTCTCCCTTATACTATGTCACTATATACTAAAGATTTCATACAACATTTTTTAACCGCGTATAGTTAAAAAAAAAAAAAAAAAAAGAAAGTCTTATTGGCTCGTGTTTTAGAGGTAGGCCGGCAATCGGCAGATGGGAACATATGAACTCCTATCTAATACAACGCTGCTGAAGGCTGGTGACCTTCTCAGCATAAATCACCAACCTATTGAGACTCTCGGCTTCCTTTCTCATGTCCTTATCCCCCCCCCTCCCTCCCCAGTAACAGAAGTTTTGGTGGGACTGACGTTACAGCTTGACTCCACCATATGACAAATCACTGCTTAATTAGGACATCATTTCGACTCGCAAAACAAATCTCGCGCATACAGGTGATAGTTGGGAGTACAATATAAACATGAATAATACAAACAATAAAGTAGCCTTGGAATGGACTGAAACTCGGATTGACCAAAGGCATGCACGAGGTAAACGTGAAGGTCATGTTTCGGGCGATGAATGGAGACTGGGTGTTTGGAATACTAGAGGAGTGAATGATCTTAAGATAAGAGACCTACGAAAAACTATGCACGTAAGGAAACTAGACATTCTTTGTGTACCTGAGCCAAAAAAAAGGGTTGCGAATTTATAAACATAGAAAATGGGGTGTTGAAAGGCGGTTGTGAAATAAGTTCAGGAGTAGATAGCGAGTCACATCGTAGTCGAAGGGTCGGTTAAATTATGAATGAAAAACCAAGACAACATCTCAAACATCATAATTTTCTATCACCCAGATTGCTATGGGCTAGAATAAAGGTAGGAATCAGAAGATTATTTATCATAGCGTGCTACGCACCAGTTGATAGAGATTCGAGGGAAGTTAAGGACGCCTTCTGGGACACTTTAAATGATACAATAAGTACTTGCGACCAAGGTCAAAGAATAATTTTGTTAGGAGATATGAACAGATGGGTCGGCGTCCAACGTCAGGATACAGATACAGGAAGGGTGCTAGGTAATTTTGGGGATCCAACAAGAAAAAATTAGTTAGCTTATGCTTAGAGAAGGACCTATTTATTACAAATACCTGGTTTCGACATTAAATGATCCATACTTACACCTGGTGTAAAGGAAATAACCGCAGTATAATTGACTTCGTTATTGCAGATGAAAGACTAAGAGAACTAGTTACAGATACAAGAGTCATGAGGGGAGCCGAATGCAATACTGATCATTACCTTTTAGTCTCTAAGATGAACTTAGGGCGGGGATGGAGAAGAAAGAGAACCAAACAAACGAAACAAATGCGAATCAAGGTCGAAAATTTACAGAAACAGGAAGTACAAATAGATTTTCAGAATAAGATAAACGAACGCATAGATAAGGCAATTTGGGAGCCGCTTGAAAGGAATTAAGATATAGAGGGCGCGTGGGCTTTATTGCGAGATACCATTGTTAAAACTGCGATTGAAGTGTGTGGTATGGCGAGGATAGGAAGAAAGTCTGGCGATGCGTGGTGGAACGATGAAATTTCGGCAGCCCAACAAGAAAAGAAAGATGCGTACAAAAGAACGTTGAACATGACAGGTCTTAGCGATGAGGAGAGAAATAGGCTCAAAAATGATTACAGACACAAAAAGAGAAAAATTAAACGTCTAGTCAAAGAGAGTAAAGAGAAAACCAGAACAGAAGAAGAGAACAAAATAAAAAACTGCTTTGAAGGAATTATGAAACTATTATTTAAAGAGATGAAGAGAAGTAAAGGTATAGATTTTGTTAGCATGAGAAACAGCAAAGGTGAAATGCTATATGATATAGACGGGATAGTAGACGCTTTAAAAGGCTCTTTTAAAGAACTATTAGGAGGTGAAGACATAGGGCAACAAAACTACGACATTGAACATAATTCATTAGAAAACCCAATTGAAAAAGTCGGTGTCACTGAGGTCAGAGATATAATTAAGAACTTGAAAAACGGTAAGGCTGCTGGTATAGACAGTATTAGCGCTGAAATGCTTAAATACGGCGACGAGTACATACCTCACAGGTTGTGCGAATTAATAAATTTATGTATCGAAACGGGAGAAGTCCCAGACGATTGGAGAAAAGCGATTATCGTACCAATATACAAAAGAAAAGGAGATAAAAGCAACTGCAGTAATTACAGAGGTATCAGCCTACTAAGTACCGTAAGTAAAATATACTCAAAAATACTTATTCGTAGGGTAATGGAAATTACAGAAGAGAGGATATGGGAAGTCCAAAGTGGATTTATGCCAGGAAGATCATGTACAGATCAGATATTTAGCCTAAGACAGATCACAGAAAAAAGCTTGAGAGTAGGAAAGAAAGTTTTCTGTGCATTTATTGACCTAGAAAAAGCATTCGACACGGTAAATAGATGTAAACTTTGGGAAGTCCTTAAAGAGTATGGAGGAAATGGAGGGCTCCTGCAAGCAATAAAAACAATATATACAGGTAGTAAAGCAAGTGTAAGGGTAAATGGGAAACTGAGTGACTGGTTCGATATTATGCAAGAAACAAGAAGCAAGGATGCGTTATGTCCTCGTGGCTTTTTATCATATTCATGGATAAGTGTCTAAGAATTGCCCTGTTCGACAAAGATGGTGTAGATCTCGAAACCGTCAAGGTACGTGGGTTAGCTTTCGCGGATTACAAAATTGTTATGGCAGAATCAGTCGAGGACTTCCAAAGAATGTTGAATAAACTTAATATAAGCATGAAGAATATGGGCCTCAAAATTAACGGGAATGAAACGAAAATCATGCTGTTTGAGGGTAAAAGTGAGAAAACAATATGCAACATTGTCCTAAGTGATGAGAGATTAGAACAAGTTGATAAGTACGTATATCCAGGTAGCCTATTCACTAGCGACGGAAAAATAGATGAGGACTTAGATAGGCGCATAAATAAGGGTAAGCAGGTTATCGGTAGAGCAGGGTCCATCCTCACAAGTAAAAACATATCAAAAAAAGCTAAAATGGCCATACATAATTCCATATTCGTACCAACTGTACTATACGGTAGCGAGACATGGACCTTTCAAGAAAAGGATAGGAGTAAAATCAACGCGATTGGCATGAAACCTCTGCGCATAATATGCGGAAAACACTGATGGACAAAGTCCGAAACGAGACAATCCTCAAAGAATGTGGTACAGGAGAGACACTAGTTGACATATGGGAAAGAAATCAGTTAAGATGGTTCGGACATCTTGAAAGAATGAAAGATGAACGACTGACGAAGAAAGTATATAAAGGTAAAGTAAATGGCAGAATGCCCAGAGGTAGACCGCCGAAAGAATGGTTAGAATCGGTAAATGACACATTAATCCGAAGAGACATAAGAAGTCATAGGAACAGAAGAGCTTGCATGAAGAAATGCATGGACGTAAAGGAAGCTAGAGTAGTATGCCAGGACAGAAAAGTGTGGCGACAAATAGTTTTATAAACAGAGTGACAATAGAGTAAATGATGCCTGAAACAAAGACCTTGGATACTAATGGGCCCAAGTGGGGAACCATACATAACAATTTTGTGAGGCTCCTCACTTGGGGTGATCGCTAGAGAGATTGATCAGCAACCTGGGTCGTAGCAGTGTTGCGGAGTGAACGTGTCATTTGAATAAATAACACGAAAACTCCAGATCAATCTAAAACATCTATACCTAACACCTATATACCTATCTACCTTATACCATATAACGACCTTCTTTACACCTATATACCTATCCCACTACTTTCCAACCGAGCAAGTCACGCCTACCCCAAAGGGAAATGGCTTGATGGTATAATAATAATAATGGTTCAAATCTCAACCCAGAAGTTAAATTTTCTGATCAAAAAGATTTTTCAACAAATATAGATTTTTTAGTCAAAAAGAAAGAAAATATATTTTCAAACCAAAAAATTAAATTTCTCCTGAAAGAGATGAATTTTGAAACTGAAAAGATAAATTAAAAAAAAATAGTGGAAGTTTCAAACAAAAAAAGTTGCAGTTGAATTTTGCAATACAAATTTAGTTTTCTCTCCAAGTGATTACATTTTCAACCCGAAAAGCAGAATTTTCAAAAAAAGAAATGGAATTGTTAATCTGAAAAGATGAACTTTTAACAAAAAATGCAATAGTTTTACCTACATATCAATTTATTAAGCATTCGGATGCATATTCTAACAAAAAATATGAAATTCCTATCGAAGGAGATAAATTTTTAAACTGGAAAGACGAAATAAAATAAAAAGTTATACTTTTCACCCAAAAAGAGGAATTTTCAAAAAATCATTTGACTTCAAAACGAAAAAGGATGATTCTTCAACAAAGTTGTTGAATTTGCAACTAAATAATAGAATTTGTTACTGAAAATATAATCGTCAGAAGGAAGCAACTGAAGAAAACAGAAATAGATTTTACACAGAATTGTTTATAAATGGAATAAAATGATTATGAATATGAATTCAAAAATGTTAAATTATGTAAATATTAAATAAAATACACCCGCGTGCCAAAAACATGCTAAGGCACTTGCGGGAAGGATGCCGAGAGCTGGCATCCTTGTGTCGCTCCGTGTCCTCAAGACACACGAGGGTCTCGCCGACTTTCGTTGCGATTTCGTCGTGCCCTGTGGCAACTCATCTCACGGTCAATTGTCGTGGCCATAGGTGTGATTCACCACGGTCAAACCCTATTTTTTTATATATAGAGGGAAAAAATACATCTTGCTACATAGCTATTGGATAGTAGCACAATCCATCCATTCGCGGATTCAAATTTCAAACTGCATAATTTTTTTTTTGTGGAGTGCGAGAAAAAAATGTTGAGTCTGTGGAAGAAAAAAAAAGTAGAACAACGACCTCTCGACCCGAGGATATTTCCCTGGCTGAGGTGATTTATCGCGATCCCGGAAACGAGCGGTCGAATTCACGAGTGAATACTGACCACGGAGCGTTGCATGCATGTTCTCCGGAAGATTTAACATTTATCCGATCCACCTCAGCGTTGGCTGTGGTGCATTTTATAGGGTCTGGTGGTATTAAAGATTTTTTTAAATACGAAAAAACACGAAGCGCATGAACATTATTCAAATTTTATACTTTCCCTAATATTAATTTCACCAAAATTTGATAAAATATTTCCTCATTTATATTTCTCAGAATTACTATTTGCCGTAATTTTCATTCTTCTGAAATACCATTTGCCACAATTCCTCTTGTCTTAATTTTTGTATCACCTAATTTTTATGTTTCCGAATTACCATTTACCCGAATTTTCATTTTTCTATTTCGCAATTTGCCTTGATTTTCATTTTTCGAAATCATCAACAGGCATAATTTTCATATTTTTAAATTACTATTTATCTTCATTTTTATTTTTCTGAATTACCATTTAGAACAATTTTCATTTTTCCGAATTACCATTTGCCCTAATTCTTATTTTTCGTAATAACAATTGGGAATAATTTCCATTTTTTATCATTGTTAGTTTTCCGAATTACCCTTCGGCACACAATCTTTTCCCAAATTACTGTTTGGTATAATTCTAATTTTTCCAAACTACCACTTGTCCTAATTTTTATTTTTCTCAATTACCATCTGACACAATTTTCATGTTTTCGAATTACCCTTTCCCTAATGTTCATTACTGCAAATTGCCATTTTTCATCATTTTTATTTTTCGAAATTATAATTGGGCATAATTTTCATATTTCAAAATTACCATTTGCCTTAACTTTTATTTTTGTGAATTACCATCTGGTACAATTTTTATTTCTCCGAATAATCATTTGCATTTATTTTCATAATTCCAAATTGCAATTTGTCATCATTTCTTTTCGAAATCACCGTTGTGTATAATTTCCATGTTTTATCATTTTTATTTTTCCAAACTATTTACGCTAATTTATATTTTTCGAAATTACCATTTGCTACAATTTCCTCTTGTAATTTTTATATAACCTAATTTCTGTTTTTCCAAATTACCAACGTGGATAATTTTCATATTTACAAATTGCCATTTGCCTAAATTTTTATGTTTCCAAATTACCATCCAACACAATTTTCATTTTCCGTATTACCTTTTTTTCCTAATTTTCATCATTCCAGATTGCCATTTGCCATCATTCTTTTTTTACGGAAATACTATTAGGCATAATTTTCATTTTTCCAAATGTACTTTTTTCATTTTTTTAGTTTTTAGAATTACCATTCGGTATAATTTTTTTCCGATTTACTGTTTGGTATCATTTTAATGTTTCCAAACTACCATTCTCCCTCATTTTTATTTTTTCCAAATTATCTTTGCGATAATTATCCTAATTATCAGTATGACATTGTCATAATTTTTGTGTCTCCTAATTTCTATTTTTCCGAATTACCATCTGCTCTGATTTTTATTTTCCCAAATTATCATTTTCCACATTTTCACTTATCCAAATTACAATCTGGCACAATTTTCATTTTTTCGAATTACCATTTGCCCCACTTTTCATTATTCAAATTTCCATTTGTCATCATTTTTATTTCACGGAAATGCAATTAAGCATAATTTTCGTATTTCCAAATTACCATTTGCTCTCATTTTTATCTTCGCGAATTACCATCTGGTACAGTTCTAATTTTTCCGAACTACCATTTTCCCTGATTTTTATTTTCCCAAATTACCATTTGCCATAATTTCCTGTTGTCAAATAATTATTATATCACCTAATTTCTATTTTTCCGAATTACCATGAGTCATAATTTTCTTCTTTCCAAATTGCCATTTGCCATAAGTTTTCTGAATTACCATCTGGCATAATTTTCAGTTTCCGAATTACCATTTTTCCTGATTTTCATTATTCCAAATTACCATTTGTCATAATTTTTATTTTATGGAATCAACATTGGCCATAATTTTTATTTTTCAAAATTTACATTTTTCATCAATTTTATTTTTCAGAATTACCGTTGGGTATAATTTATTGCCAAATTACTGGTTGGCACAATTCTAACTTTTCCGAACTACCATTTTCCACAATTTCCCATTGTCATAAATTTACGTCACCTAATTTATATTCTTCCTAATCATCAAAGGGGTTAATTTTCATGTTTCCAAATTACCATTTGCCTTCATTTTTATTTTCCGAATTACCATCTGGTGCGATTTTCATTTTTTCGAATCTCCGTTTCCCTTAATTTTCATTATTCCAAATTGCACTTTGTCATCATTTTTATTTTTTCGAATTATCTTTTGCCCTAATTTTCATTATTGCAAATTGCCATTTATCATCATTTTTATTTTTCGAAATTATTTCTGGGAATAATGTTCATATTTCCAAACTAACTTTTGCTTTAATTTTTATTTCTCGAATTACCATCTGGTACAATTGTCACTTTTCCAAATTACCATTTTTCCTAATTTTCATCATTCCAAATTGCCATTTTTCATCATTTTTATTTTACGGAATTAGAATTGGGCATAATTTTTTCATTTCCAAATTACCATTTGCTCTTATTTTCATCTTCACCATCTGGCACAGTTCTAATTTTTTCGAACTACCATTTTCCCTGATTTTCATTTTTCCAAATTACCATCTGCCACCATTTCTTATAGTCATAATTTGTATATCACCTAATTTCTATTTTTCCGACTCATATTTCCTAATTTTCATTATTCCCAATTGTTAGTTATTTTTTTTATTTTACGAAATTACTATTGGTGATAATTTTCATTTTTCCAAGTTTACATTTTTCATAATTTTGATTTTTCAAAATTACGTTTGGGCATAACTTTTTCCCGGATTACTGTTTGGTATAATTCTAATTTTTTCGAACTACCACTTTCCCTAATTTTCATTTTTCCAAATTACATTTTGTAACTCTTTCATATTGTCCTAATTTTTATATTTATATTCATTTTATTTCACTTTATATTTTATATTCATTTGCCCTCATTTTAATTTTTCCGAATTACCATTATTTTCATTTTCCCAAATTGCCATTCGAATCCCAAGAAGTGCAACACGAAAAAAATCGGATAATTTTAGTTTAATTTAAATTCCTTCCAGAACTAGAAAAATAGAAATTAGGGAAAATGCGCAAAAGAGAAAATGAAATTAAAAAAAAAACATTGGGAGAAGAAAATGGTCAGAACCAAAGAAAGAAATAGAGATGAAAAAAGAAGATATTGGAAACTAGAATCGAAAAAACGAAAATCGAAAATTTTTATTACCGTCCAAAGTTGAAAAATCGTACACCTCAAGCAAAAGAAAAACATTTCCCCCCCAATTTTCTCGGAACCTAATAACATTTCCAACCAAACTTTTCAGGCTTTATCTGAAAAGTACTTTTTTCCCCAAATTGAAAATTCGATTTTTAAGGATATCAATTTATTTGTAATTTGTTTTGTATTTCAAAATCAGGTCACACATTATTTGTGGAGACAATTAAAAATTGGACTAAACCCGATTTATTGTTTGTCCAATTTTTTAAAAATAAGAGAAAACACGATTCCTCTTCATCTTTCCCGTACCGGAAATTCTTTTTTTCTTATCCGTTCAATTTTTTATCACCATTCTAAATTGAAAAAAGTACTCATCGAACGAGAAAAAAAACTTTCTTTCTCAATTTTCTTGGAATCTAACAACATTTTCCGATCAAACTTTTCAGGTTTCAATTCAACCCTAATTTATCTCAAAAGTACTTTGATATTTTTGGTTTAAATTAAACATTCGATTTTTTAAGAAGTACGTAATCTTGTAATTTGTTATATACTTCAATATCCGGTCGCACATTATTTATGGAGAGGATTGTAATTTGACTAAACCTGATTCATTGTAGGTTCCATTTTTTGCGAATTTAAAAAACACAATTTCTGTTCATCTTTCCGGGACCGAAATTTATATTTTTTTAATCCTTTTAAGTTTTTATTACCGTCCCAAGTTGAAAGAACCTACTCATCGAGCAAAAAAAAATTATTCAATTCACTTGGAACATAATAACATTTTCCGATCGAACTTTTCATGTTTCAATTGAACACTGGATTTATTTCAAAAGAACTTTTTCATTTTTGGTTCAAATTAAAAATTTGGTTTTTCAAGAAATCAGTAATTTTGTAATTCGTCATATACTTCAAAATCTGGTCACACATTATTCGTGGAGACAATTATAAATTTGACTATACCTGATTCATTGTATGTCCAATATTTAAAAAAAAAATTAAACAAAATTTCTCTTCATTTTTCCGGTACCAGGAATTCTTTTGTTTTAATCCGTTTAAGGTTTTTATTACCTTCCAAAGGTGAAAGAACCTACCTATCGAGCGAAACAAAAATCTTCAATTTATTTGGAACATAATAACATTTTCCAATCAATCTTTTCAAGTTTCAATTCAACACTGACTTATCTCAAAAGCACTTTTTTATTTTCTGTTTAGATTAAACATAGTTTTTTTTAAGAAGTTAGTAATTTTGTCATTTATTATATACTTCGAAATCCGGTCGCACATTATTTGTGGAGACAATGATAAATTTGACTAAACCTGATTCATTGTATGTCCAATTTCTTGCAAATTTAAAAAACACAATTTCTCTTCATCTTTCCGGTACCGGGAATTCTTTTTTTAATTCTTTTAAGTTTTTATCACCGTGCAAAGTTGGAAGAACCTACTCATCAAACGAAAAAAAACTTTCTTTAATTCTTGTGGAACCTAATAACATTTTCCAATCAAACTTTTCAGGTTTCAATTCAACACTGATTAATCACAAAAGAACTTTTTCATTTTCTGTTTAGATTAAACATAGCTTTTTTTTAAGAAGTTAGTAATTTTGTCATTTATTATATACTTCGAAATCCGGTCACACATTATTTGTGGAGACAATTATAAATTTGACTAAACCTGATTCATTGTATGTCCAATTACTTGCAAATTTAAAAAACACAATTGCTCTTCATCTTTCCGGTACCGGAAATTCTTTTTTTTTAATCCTTAAAGTTTTTATTACTGTCCAAAGTTGAAAGAACCTAGTCATCGAGCGAAGAAAAAAATTCTTCAATTTACTTGGAACATAACAACATTTTCCGATCAATCTTTTCAGGTTTCAATTGAACACTGACTTATCTCAAAAGCAAGTTAGAGATAAAACTATTAAATAGATGCATTTACTGACTACTATGTCACTGTCATAATTGCGTTTTCAAAAGTGGGGGAAATATTTCAAGGGCCAGTTTTAGAAGAATTTTTCCAACATGTGTTTTTTACGACTGTAGACTGTCTCTTGACTAGGAAGGGGTGTACAGCTAAAGAGGTTGGACTACACTGTACTTGAGTTCTTGGAAAAATGCGTACAAACCAATATTTGTCATTTTCAAAGGGAGTTTTCTTTCGTCTATTTTTTCCTGTTTTAAAATGATTTCAGTGTTCAGTGTGTCCCGGTACGGTTCAGTTGCTCTACACTCTAGACGGGAATTTTAAAGTATCGAAATAACAAAATTTTAAGAAGTGTCTGCAAAATAAAAAATTATAAAAAGATTCCGTAGTTTTATAAAGTGAATTTTCATTTCAAATTTATAAGGAAGTTAATGTTTGCCCTTCATAATGGAATATAGTACATAACAACAGAAGGTTAAGTATTTTTCTTCTTCATGGTTTTCTTCTTGTGTGAAACTGAAATTTTATTTTATTTTTTTTCTTTAGAAATTTTAACATGTTTTCATGATTTCGCGGGAATTTGACAAAATGAGGGGCAAAGAAATAGTTAATATGTGAAATTGTTACATATAAAGAGAGAGGGCATCAATGAAATCAATTTTGAATGAGACCTTTAGAGAGATAACAAAGCCTTTGATACTTTTATCGAATTTATATATGAAACATTGGAACTTAATGTTAATTCAATTTTTCAGTTAATTGGAAATTAAAAAGAAAAAAAAAAAAAAAAAAAAAAAAAAATTATTAAAGTACAAAAATGATTTTGAAATATTAAGGATTGACACCTAAACCCAAAATTGAAAGTTAAATTCTCATCCAAAAATTAAAAAATGAAAAATAATGTGAATAACAGTACGATAAGAAATTTCAGTCTCATATATACATACATTATTAATATAAAGCATATGATAGAAATAAGTTTTCGTAGTATCCTATTAAAATATACCCTGATGAGGAGATTTAAATAATCTCGAAACATGTTGGTTCCAAAAGTAGTATAAAAAAGACGGAGAAAGAGAAAGGAAATTTGAGTGAGGATGGCTTGGTTGTCTCTTTTCCAATTCTCTCCCTCTTTTTTCATCTTGTTATATACTTGTCTCTAACGAGCCGATCAAAACGTTGTTTGGAAACATATTTTGAGGTCTTTCTATGCAATTCTTTTTGCATATTTTGAACTTTTCGAATATCTTTTTTCAAAATAATTGATTTTTGGATTCATAATGTTTCTGAGCCTTTTTGTTCAAAAATAGAATTTTTGCACAGATTGACTTGATGATATTGTGTTTCTAAAATTTTTCTTACAAAATTTAACAAACAGAGACATATATAAGACATACATAAGCCTTAGACCTTGATATTTGTTCTTTTGAGTTTGGATTTTAATGCCTTTCTCAGGGAATAGGTTTCTGGGTCAACCCTAAAGCACTTTTATATTTTTTGTTTGAATTTAAAATTTGTTTTTTCAAGAAGTTAGTAATTTTGTAATTTCTTACATACTTCGAAATCCGGTCACACATTATTTGTGGAGACAATTATAAAGTTGATTAAACCTGATTCATTGATTGTCCGATTTTCTGAATATTAAAAACAAGACACGATTTCCTTTTATATTTCCGGTACCGGAAATTCTCTTTTTCTTATCTGTTTTTAATTACCGTTCTAAGTTGAAAGAACGTACTCATAAAACGAAAAAAATACGTTCATTCTCAATTTTCTTGGAACAAGATAACATTTTCCAATCAATCTTTCCAGGTTTCCATTCAACACTGATTCATCTCAAAAGCGTTTTTTTATTTTTTGTTTAAATTAAAAATTATATTGTTGAAGAAGTAAATAAGTTTGTAATTTGTTATATACTTTAAAATACGGTCACACATTATTTTTAAACACAATTGTAATTTGACTAAACCTGACTCATAGTATGTCCAATTTTTTACAAATTTAAAAAACACAATTTATCTTCATCTTTCCGGTACCGGAATTCTTTTTTAATCCTTTTAAGTTTTTATTACACTCCAAAGTTCAAAAAAACTACTCATCAAGCGAAAAAAAAATTCTTCAATTTACTTGGAACATAATAACATTTTCCTATCAATCTTTTCAGGTTTCAATTGAACACTTCATTTATTTGAAAAGTACTTTTTTAATTTTGGTTTAAAGGTGCTCTTACTACGTCACTCGTAACTTTATACTTTTCGCATAGTGTACTCGTTTTTCTCATTTAATGTTTAAAATTTAAAATTAAAATTTTGAGTATATAAACATCTTTAGAAGTTAAATTGGTGTCAGAACAATTAAAATGTTCTTTAAAAAAATAAATTTTTTTAAATAGTGCTTTCTAAAACAAGACAACAGAACAATGAAGCAAAACAGTGGATTTCAACATAGGACCAAAATACAGATGAGTTAAAATACTTAAAATATTTTTGTTTTTTAAAGAGTAATATTGATTATGATAGCATTAATTTGATAGATTGACTTGTCGAGAATTAACAAAAGAATTTTTGTTTAAAAAAAATTGTTTGTTACAAATAGAGAAGTTAATGAAGTGTTTTTGAAGGGAGAGAGGGAAACAAAGTTATCAATTTGAGGAGGGATCTCTCAAGTTCAAATAGATTTTGTGATGAAGTTATCAATTATGTTAAAGTATTTTCTTTAACTAAATGATTTAAAATAATTTATTTTCATTGAAGGCAATTATTTCCTCAATTAATGCATATTTCATAGGAAGTATAAGTAATAAAGAAAATTTTTATAGGTATATGAATTTACTCATACCTTTAGTTATCCAATAAATAATTCCCTGAAGAGGAGGTTTAAATTGACCTCGAAACATGTTGGTCCCCTGGTAGTATAAAAAAGACGGATAAAGGAAAAAGTGAGAGGTTGGTTTTTGGTTGACTTTTTCACCATTTCTCCCTCTTTTTTCAATTGGTTATTCTTGTCTCTAATGAGCCGAAAAGTGAGGTAGTTTAGAAGCCTACTTTTTAATTTTGAATCTTTTTCATACTCATTTTGTAGAAAATTATTCATGATAAAGTGGATTTCTTTTTCGATCTTAATTTCAAATTTAAAATTTGGTTTTTTAAGAAGTCAGTAATTTTGTAATTTGTTATATACTTCAAAATCCGGTCACACATTATTTGTGGAGACAATTATGAATTTGACTAAACCTGATTCACTCAATTGTCCCATTTTTTGCAAGTTTCAAAAACACGATTTACCTTCATTTTTACCGCGACCGGAAATTCGTTTTTTTTTAAATCTATTCGTATATCAAACCAAAGTACAGAGATGTTCGAAAAGCTGGCGAAGAAAACTCCTTACAAGTTCTCGAAGATCCTATACGTATCTGCCATTGTGCCTTCAGGCCCTGCTCGACGAATCTCATTAAACTTTTCAAATGAAACTTGGTTCTCACATCTCAACTTGCACATATAAGCAGGCGAGGTGCAGTCGTTGACTCCCATTATCCAGCCGATGGATTCGGCCTAGAAAACGAGCCTTATCGGCCCTTTAAACTAGAAAAGTTTTTTTTTCAATCAATTTTATTAGTTTTCACTTTTTATTCCTGAAGCTGGATTCAGATTCTTCTGAAATTACGAAAATACTGATTGTATCCGATGAAATGATGTTCATTCAGGAAATGTTTAATAAGAAAACACAAGGAGTTGACCACTCGAGTGTTGAGTATACAACAGATTTAAGGATTTCAAAGATTTAAGAAAAATTCAAATCATTTCAGTTATTTTGAAAGATTTAATATGTTTTTAATGTTTGGAAATTTCAAAAGATTCCAAAGATTTCAACTGATTTCAAATATTTCACAGATTTCAAATATTTCAAGTATTTCAAAATCTCAAAAAGTTCAACATATTTCAGAGATTTCGAAAGATTCCAATGATTTTGAATGATTTCAAATATTTTAGATATTTCAAAATATTTCACAATATTTAACAATATTTCAGTATATTTAAAAGATGTCAGATATTTGTAAATCTCAAAAAATTTAGAAAATTTTAAGAGATTCCAAAAGATTTCAATGATTTTTTGATTTCGATTATTTCCCAGTGTCAAATATCTCGAAAAAATTCAACATATTTCAGAGATTTCCAAAGATTTTGACAGATTTCAAACATTTTAAATATTTCAAAATATGTCACACTATTTCAATATATTTCAAAGATTTCAAATAATTTCAAAAGATTCCAATGATTTTTAGATTCCGAATATTTCAAAATTTCAAACATTTCGAATATTTCAAAATCTCAAAAAAAATTTCAAATATTTCAAATATTTCTAGAGGTTTCAAAATATTTCAAAGATCTCGAATGATTTCAAAATATTTTAAAGATTTCAATTATTTCAAAAGATTTCGGGGATTTCGAAAAATTTCAAATGTTTCAAATATTTCAAAATATACCAAAGATTTTCACATATTTCAAAATATTTCAAAGTATTTCAATATATTTTAAAGACTTCAAATTATGTCAATAGATTTCAAATATTTCTAAGCCTCAAAAAATTTCGAAAATTTCAAGAGATTTCAAAAAATTTCAGTGATTTTCAGATTTCAAATATTTCAAAATTTCCAAATATTTCAGAATCTCTAAAATGTTTTAAAAATTTCGAAGATTTGAAATATTTCAAATATCGCGAATGATTACAAAAGATTTCAGGAATTTCGAAAAATTTAAAATATTTAAAAGTTTCCGAAATTTCAAGAGATTCTAAAGATTTTCAGAGATTTCAAAAGATTTCAAAGATTTCAAATAATCCAAATATTTCTAAAGATTTCAAAAAATTTTAAACATATCAATGAGTTCCAAATATTCCAAAATCTCAACAAATGTCAACATATTTAAGAGCTTTTAACAGATTTCAAAAATTTCGAATAATTTCGAAGATTTCAAAATTTTTCAAATCTTTCCAGAAATTTAAAAAAATTTCAGAGATCGCAAAGGTGTTCAAAAGATTTCAAAAATTTTTAAATCTCAAAAAATGTCAAAACATTCAAATATTTCCAGAGATTTTGAATGCTTTAAAATACTTCGAATATTTGAAAATATCACAAAATATTTCCAGAGATTTAAAAAATTTTTGAATGATTAAAAATATTTTCGATATTTCAGGAATTTCAAAATATTTCGAAGATCTCGAATAATTCAAAAAAATTTCAAATATTTCAAAATCTTAAGGAAATTTCAAAAGATTCATCAAATATTTCCAGAGATTTCCAAAAACTTCAAAGATCTCGAAGGATTTCAAATTCAATTTCAAAATCAATAGATTCAAAAGATTTCCGGAATTTTCAAAATATTTTGAAAACTTGAAATATATCAAATATTTCAAACATTTCCAGAGATCAATAACATCTTCACAAATTTCATAATGTTTCAAATATTTGCAGAGATTTCAAAAAATTTCGAATGATTTCAAATATTTCAAACATTTCCAGAGATTTCAAACGATTTCAAAGATTTCGAATGATTTCAAAAGATTTGAAGAGATTTCGGAATATTCCAAGACTTTTAAAAATATTTCAAGCTACTTCAGAAGATTTCCAATAAAGGATAA
Source organism: Andricus quercusramuli (assembly GCA_932178445.1). Lineage (NCBI taxonomy): Eukaryota > Metazoa > Arthropoda > Insecta > Hymenoptera > Cynipidae > Andricus > Andricus quercusramuli. Next base: position 32,200 of record CAKNXH010064230.1, on the reverse strand, counting down.
ATCCAATTTTAAATATTTAAACCCATTTTTCAAAAAGAAAAAAGTTTTTATTTTTTTATAAGTCGGACCCTTTTTGTTTGTCTCAAAATAAATATAAAAATAAATTTTCAAACATTAGAAACAGATGAAATCTCTCAAAATGAATATAAAAAATTTTATTTTATTTATTTTCGAGAAATAAAATTTCGTACATTCTGTTTCAGGGAAACCATCTGTTCCGCACGAGTCGTACTTTTTTAACATCAATCACAAAAAAATTTTCTATTATTTGACCATGAAAAATGAAGTTTAGTACATCTTTTCAGGAAAAAAATATTTTGCTTTCATTTTTAAAAATCAAATAATAACCGTGAAAAAGATTTTTTTATTTTTCGTTCAAAAAAAAAAGCTTTTTATTTCCAGACTGTATATTGGATTTTTTTATCACCGTCCAAATTTGAGAAAACGTGCCCCTCAAGAGGAAGAAATTCCCCTCTTATTTTCTCAAAACCTAATACTATTTTTTAATTGAACTTTTTTGTCTCGATTCAGCAACTCAGTAGCTAAAAATCAAATGCCCACTTTTTAAAAATTGCAGATTGGATTTTTTATCACCGTTCAAAAGATCCAAAGACCTTTTGAATATCATACAATTTTATTATAAAAAAATTGGCTAGATCTATTTTTCTCGTTACATAAAAAAAAAAATTACTTCGTGCAAGAAATAACTGTACCGTATTTATGAGAATGTACCGTATGAGAAATGAGTTTATTTTCGTTTGTACCACGCGTTAAAAATTACTTTAAAAATTTCCATTTAACTAATATCAGCTTACTTATGCTAATATATTCATATTCTTACCCTTGGTGATTTGAAACGAATAATGAATTATGCGATTTTGAATTATTGCGACTGATTGAAGATTGGTCGCAAAGTTACTGCAAATTATTGCAAATTACTTCAATCCATCAAATTAATTACACAAAAAACCCAGAACTACTACTCAAACATTTTCCACAACCCATAAAGTCATAAATTATGTGATTATAAGTTATTGCAACTGATTCCTAATTGGTCGCAAACTGATTACAAATTGGTCGCAAGCTGATTACAAATTGGTCGCAAAGTTATTGCAAATTACTGCAAATTATTGCTAATTCTTGCTAATTATTGCAAAGTGCTTCAACCTATCAAATTAATTACACAAAAAACTCGGAAAATCAAAAAAGTTCTACTCAAACATTCTTCCCCAACACCATAAAATTTATTCGACTTTCAGCTATTACAACAGAATTTTCTTTACTCCAACTAGTCAATTATTGCTGATTTGAAATGAATCATGTGATTCTGAGTAATTGTAACTGATTCGAAATTGGTCGCAAATTGCTTACAAATTGGTCGCAAAGTTATCGCGAATTATTGGAAATTATTGGAAATTATTGCAAAGTACCTCAACCTATCAAATTAATTACACACAAGCTAGTAAAATTAAAGAAGTTCTATTTAAACATTCTGCTACATTCCAACACCATAAAATTCAACTTTCAGCTATTACAGCATAATTCTCTTTACTCCAACTACTCAAATATTGCTGACTTCAAATGACTCGTGAATCATGTGATTTGATTTTTTTTGTGGTCGCAAACTGATTACAAATTACAAAAAAAATACAAAAAAAACTGATTCGAAATTGGTCGCAAATTGATTACAAATTGGTCGCAAAGTTATCGCGAATTATTGTAAATTATTGCAAATTATTGCAAATTATTGCTAATTATTGCAAATTATTGCTAATTATTGCAAATTATTGCAAATTGTTGCAAAATATTGAAAATTATTGCAGATTATTGCAAAGTGACTCAACCTGTCAAATTAATTACATAAAAGCTAGGAAAACTAAAAAAGTTTTACTAAAACATTTTTCCGCAACGCAACACCATAAAATGTATTCGACTTTCAACTATTTCAACATAATTCTCTTCACTCCAATTACTTGAATTTACTGATTTCGAGTGACTCATGAATCATCAGATTTTAAGCTATTGCAACTGATTCCAAATTGGTCGCAAATTGATAAAAAATTGGTCACAAAGTTATTGTAAATTATTGTAAAGTGATCCAACATATCAAATACTCAAACATTTTTGAACAAGCCATCACCATAAAATTTATTCGACTTTCAGCTATTGCAACAGAATTCTCTTTACTGTAACTACTCTATTATTGATGATATCAAATTACTCATGAATCACGTGATTTTAAGTTATTGCAACTGATTCCACATTGGTTGCAAATTGATTACAAATTGTTTGCAAAATTATTGCAAATTATTGCAAAGTGCCTCATCCTGTCAAATTTATTACATAAAAACCACTGAAAATTAAAAAAGCCCTACTCAAACATTTTCCACAACTCAAAACCATAAAATTTATTCGACTTTCAGCTTTTTCAACAGAATTCTCTTTACTCCAACTACTCAATTATTGCTAATTTCAAATGAATCATGTGATTTTAGGTAATTGTAACTGATTTCAAATGGGTCGAAAATTGATTACAAATTGGTCGCAACGTTATTGAAAATTGTTGCAAATTATTGCAAAGCGCCTTAAACTATCAAATTAATTACACAAAAGCTAGAAAAAATTTAAAAAATTCTATTCAAACATTTTTCCGCAACCTAACACCATAAAATTTATTCGACTTTGAACAATTGCAACAGAATTCTCTTTACTTCAACTCCTGAATTATTGCTAACATCAAATTACTCATGATTCACGTGATTTTAAGTTATTGCAAATGATTCCAAATTGGTCACAAAGTGGTTACAAATTGGTCGCAAAGTTATTGCAAAGTCCCTTAACTTACCAAAATAATTGCACAAAAAACTCGGAAAATTAAAAAAGTTGTACTCAAATATTTTTCCACAACCCAACACCATAAAATTTATTAGACTTTCAACTATTTCAACCTCGATCTCAACAGAATTCCCTTTACTCAAACTACTCAATCATTGCTGATTTCAAATGAATCATTTGAGTTTAAGTTATTGCAACTGATTTCGAATTGGTCGCAAATTGATTAAAAATTGGTCGCAAAGTTATTGCAAATTATTTCAAAGTACCTCAACCTGTCAAATTAATTACACAAAATCTAGGAAAATTGAAAAAGTTCTATTTAAACATTCTTCCGCAATCCAACACCATAAAATTGGACTTTCAGCTGTTACAACATACTCAACTACTCAAATATTGCTGATTTCAAATGACTCATGAATCATGTGATTTTAAGTCATTGCAACTGCGATTCCAAATTGGTCGCAAATTGATTACAAATTGGTCGCAAAGTTATTGCAAATTGTTGCAAATTATTGCGAAGCGCCTCAACCAATCGGATTAGTTAAACAAAAGCTAGAAGAATTGAAAAAAGTTCTATTCACACCTCGATTCACACATTTTCCACAACCCAACACCATACAGTTTATTCGACTTTCAGTAATTGCAACATAATTCTCTTTACTCCAATTACTCAAATATTGCTGATTTCAAATGACTCCTGAATCATGTGATTTTAAGTCATTGCAACTGATTCCAAATTGGTCGCAAATTGATTACAAATTGGTCGCAAAGTTATTGCAAATTGTTGCAAATTATTGTGAAGCGCCAATCAAATTAATTTCACAAAAGCTAGAATTAAAAAAAGTTCCATTCACACATTTTCCACAACCCAACACCATACAATTTATTCGACTGTCAGCAATTGCAACAGAATTCTCTCTACTTCAAATACTCAATTATTGCTGATTTCAAATGACTGATGAAACTGATTCCACAGTGGTCGCAAATTGGTTACAAATTGGTCGCGAAGTTATTGCAAAGTTATTGCGAATGGTGACAAATGATTGCAAATGATTGCAAATTATTACAAATTATTGCAAAACTTGTCAAATTAATTACACAAAATCTCGGAAAATTAAAAAAGTTTTACTCAAATATTTTTCCACAACCCAACACCATAAAATTTATTAGACTTTCAACTATTTCAACCTCGATCTCAACAGATTTCTCTTTACTCCAACTACTCAATTATTGCTGATTTCGAATGAATCATGTGATTTTAAGTTATTGCAACTGATTTCAAATTGGTCGCAAATTCATTACAAATTGGTCGCAAAGTTATTGCGAATTATTGCAAATTATTTCAAATTATTGAAAAGTGCCTCAGCCTATCAAATTAATTACAAGGAGTAGATAGCGAATCGCATCGTAGTCAAGGGGTCGGTTTAATTATGAGTGAAAAAGCAAGTCATCATCTCATAGAGCATAATTTTGTATCACCCAGATTGCTGTGGGCTAGAATGAAGGTAGGAATCAGAAGATTATTTATCGTAGCGTGCTACGCACCAGTTGATAGCGATTCGAGGGAAGTTAAGGACGCCTTCTGGGACACTCTAAATGATACAATAAGTATTTGCGATCAAGATGAAAGAATAATTCTGCTAGGAGATATGAACGGATGGGTCGGTGTCCAACGTCAGGATACAGATACAGAAAGGGTGCTAGGTAATTTTGGAGATCCAACAAGAAAAAATTATAACGGGGAAAAGCTAGTTAGTTTATGCTTAGAAAAGGGCCTATTTATTACAAATACTTGGTTTAGACATAAAATGATCCACATGTACACCTGGCGTAAAGGAAATAGCCACAGCATAATTGACTTTGTTATTGCGGATGAAAGATTAAGAGAACTAGTTAAAGATACAAGAGTCATGAGGGGTTCCGAATGCAATTCTGATCATTACCTTTTAGTCTGCAAAATAAACTTAGGGCGGGGATGGAGAACAAAGAAAACAAAGAAAACGAAACAAACACGAATAAAAATTGAAAATTTACAGAGACAAGAAGTGCAAACAGAGTTTAAAAAGAGGTTAACTGAAAGCATAGATAGGGCAACGTGGGAAGCGCTTATAAGCAATAAAGATATAGAGGGCGCGTGGACTTTATTACGGGATTTCATTGTCAAATCTGCGACCGAAGTATGTGGTACAGCGGTTGTAGGAAGAAAGTCTGGCGATGCGTGGTGGAACGATGAAATTGCGGCAGCCCAAAAAGAAAAGAAAGAAGCGCACAATAAAACGCTGAACATGACAGGTCTTAGCGATGAGGAGAGAACTAGACTTAAAAATGATTACAGACACAAAAATAGGAAAGTTAAACGACTAGTCAAAGAGAGTAAAGAGAAAATCAGAACAGAAGAAGAGAATAAAATAATAAACTACTTTGAAGGAATTATGAAACTATTATATAAACAGTTGAAGGAAAGTAAAAGTACAGAGTTTGCTAGCATGAGAAACAGCAAAGGCGAAATGCTATATGATATAGACGGAATAGTAGACGCTTTGAAAGAGTCTTTCAAAGAACTATTGGGAGGTGAAAATATCGGACAACAAAACTGCGACATAGAAGATAATGCATTAGAAAACCCAATTGAAAAAGTCTGTGTCACTGAGGTCAGAGATATAATTAAGAACTTGAAAAACGGTAAGGCTGCTGGTATAGACAGTATTAGCGCTGAAATGCTTAAATACGGCGACGAGTACATACCTCACAGGTTGTGCGAATTAATAAATTTATGTATCGAAACGGGAGAAGTCCCAGACGATTGGAGAAAAGCGATTATCGTACCAATATACAAAAGAAAAGGAGATAAAAGCAACTGCAGTAATTACAGAGGTATCAGCCTACTAAGTACCGTAAGTAAAATATACTCAAAAATACTTATCCGTAGGGTAGGGAAGAGGGGATATGGGAAGTCCAAAGTGGATTTATGCCAGGAAGATCATGTACGGATCAGATATTTAGCCTAAGACAGGTCACAGAAAAAAGTTTGAGAGTAGGAAAGAAAGTCTTCTGTGCATTTATCGATCTAGAAAAAGCATTCGACACGGTAAATAGAAGTAAACTTTGGGAAGTCCTTAAAGAGTATGGAGTGAATGGAGGGCTCCTACAAGCAATAAAAACAATATATACAGGTAGTAAAGCGAGTGTAAGGGTAAATAGGAAAAAGAGTGAATGGTTCGATATTATGCAAGGCGTGAAACAAGGATGCGTTATGTCCTCGTGGCTTTTTATCATATTCATGGATAAGTGTCTTAGAACTGCCCTCTTCGACGAAAAAGGTGTAGATCTCGAAACCGTCAAGGTACGTGGGTTGGCTTTCGCGGATGACAAGATTGTTATGGCAGAATCAGTCGAAGACTTGCAAAGAATGTTGAATAAACTTAATACAAGCATGAAGAACATGGACCTCAAAATTAATGTGAATAAAACGAAAGTCATGGTGTTTGAGGGAAAAAGTGAGAAAACAATATGCAACATAGTTCTAAATGATGAGAAATTAGAACAAGTTGACAAGTACGTATATCTAGGTAGTCTATTCACTAACGACGGAAAAATAGATGGGGAATTAGATAGGCGCATAAATAAGGGTAAGCAGGTTATCGGTAAAGCAAGGTCCATCCTCACAAATAAAAACATATCAAAAAAAGCTAAAATGGCCATACATAACTCTATTTTCATACCGACTGTACTATACGGTAGCGAGACATGGATCTGTCAAGTAAAAGACAGGAGTAAAATCAACGCGATCGGCATGAAACCTCTGCGCATAATATGCGGGAAAACACTGATGGACAAAGTACGAAACGAGACAATCCTCGAAGAATGTGGTACAGGGGAGACACTAGTTGACATATGGGAAAGAAATCAGCTAAGGTGGTTCGGACATCTTGAAAGAATGAAAGATGAACGACTGACCAAGCAAGTGTATAAAGGTAAAGTAAATGGCAAAATGCCCAGAGGTAGACCGCCGAAAGAATGGTTAGAATCTGTGAATGAGACACTAATACGAAGAGACATAAGAAGCCATAGAAATACAAGAGCCTGCATGAAAAAATGCATGGACGTGAATGAAGCTAGAGTAGTATGCCAGGACAGAAATATGTGGCGACAAATAGTTTATAAACAGAGTGACAATAGAGTGAATGATGCCTGAATCAAAGACCTTGGATACTAATGGGCCCAGGTGGGGAACCATACATAATAATTTTGTGAGGCTCCTCACTTGGGGTGATCGCTAGAGAGATTGATCAGCAACCTGGGTCGGAGCAGTGTTGCGGAGTGAACGTGTAATTTATATAAATAACACGAGAACTCCAGATCAATCTAAAACATCTATACATAACACCTACATACCCATCCACCCTATACCCATATACCGATCAACCTCATACCTATATACCTATTTCACTACTTTCCAACCGAACAAGTCACGCCTACCCCGGAAGGGAAAAGGCTTAATGGTATAATAATAATAATAATCTCAAATTATTTGCTAATTATTGCAAATTATTTCAAATTATTTCAATGTGCTTCAAAAAATCAAACTAATTACACAAAAGCTAGGAAAAGTAAAAAAGTTCTATTTGAACATTCTTCATCAATCCAAAACCATAAAATTCGACTTTCAGCTATTACTACAGAATCTTTTTACTTCAACTTCTCAATTATCGCTGATATCAAATGACTCATGAATCACGTGATTTTAAGTCATTGCAACTGATTCGAAATTGGTCGCAAATTTGTTACTAATTGGTCGCAAAGTTGTTGCAAAGTTATTGCAAATGATTGCAAATTATTGCAAATCATTGCGAATTATTGCAAGGTGCCTCAACCCATCAAATTAATTACACAAAAGCTAGGAAAATTCAAAAAATTCTACTCAAACATTTTTCCGCAACCCAACACCATAAAATTTATTCGACTTTCAGCTATTGCAACAGAATTCTCTTTACTTCAACCATAGACTTTACGCTTCAACTACTCAATTATTGCTAATTTACAATGAGTCATGAATCATGTGATTTTAAATTATTGCAACTGATTCCAAATTGGACGCAAATTGATTACAAATGAGTCGCAAAGTTAATGCAAAAAATTGCGAATCATTGCAAATTATTGCCAATTATTGCAAATTATTGCCAAATATTGCAAATTATTGCAAATGATTTCAAATTACCTCTACCTATTAAATTAATTACGAAAAAGATAAGAAAATTAAAAAAGTTCGATTTAAACATTTCTCCGCAACCCAACACCATAAAATTTATTCGACTTTCAGCTATTTCAACATAATTCTCTTTACTCCAACTACTCAAATAGAGCTGATTTCGAATGACTCATATGAATCATCAGACTTTAAGTAATTGCAACTGATTCCAAAATGGTCGCAAATTGGGAACAAATGGGTCACAAAGTTATTGCAACTTATTGCTTATTATTATTGATCGCTCCAACATATGAAATTAATTACACAAAAAACTCGAACAATCAAAAAAGTTCGACTCAAACATTTTTTCACAACCCAATACCATAAAATGTATTCGACTTTCTTCTGTTGCAACAAAATTCTCTTTGCTTCAACTACTCAATTATTGCTGATTTCAAATGACTCACGAATCATGTGATTTTAAATTACTTCAACTGATTCCACATTGGTCGCAATTTGATTACAAATTGTTTGCAAAATTAATGCAAATTATTGCAAAGTGCCTCAACCTACCAAATTAATTACACAAAAAACACCGAAAATTAAAAAAGTTATAGTGGAACACTTTTCCGCAAACCCGCCACCATATAGTTTATTCTACTTTGAGCTATTTCATGATTTCAACAGAATGCCCTTAACTTCAACTACCCAATGTCCTTTTTCTCAATAAAAAATACTTCTTTGCAAATTATTGCAAAGTGACTCAACCTATCAAATTCATCATACAAAAGAAACTTCTACTCAAACATCTTTCCTCAAAGCACCACCATAAAATTTATTCGACTTTCAGCTATTTCACCCAGAATTCTCTCAACTCCAAACTCAGCCCTTAAAACCCACCCCATATCTCGACTATAAAATGAAAGCAGTGACCGGTCCGTTTGACAGTAAGTAACGTAAATAAAGAGGGTTCGAATAAGGTAAACACGATTCAACTTCGACTTATTTGTATTTTCCAATCCGAGTACACTTCTGACAACTTTGGAAACTGGGTTTCAAGGGTGAGGGGGTAGAGTGAGGCGGGGTGGGGGGGGGCGCGTTTAAAAAAGTAAAAAGGGAGAAAATGAGGTTGGAGAGAATGAAGCCAAAAAGATTGGAGATCATTCTCAACTCTAATCCATACGAGAAGTGGGTACACACTCACACTAACCCAAGTAGAGCCTTCAAGCATTTGTGTATACGTGCTTTTTGTCCACCCGCCTGTCCCTCTTTCGCTTTTACACCACCCTGGTTACTGCCAGAGTTCAGCGGAATATTCCACGGATGAGTTTTGGCGTCCCTCTTTAACAACTGTGGCTTGTAAGTCTGCGTTACTCTCACTTGCATCAAATTGCGGGCTCTCCTCTCTCTCTCCCTCTCTCTTTCTCTCTCTTTCGCACTTTTATTTTCTATCCTTTCCTTCTCCTTTGGCTTTCTCTCTTCCTCAGTGTTTCAGTCTCCTCTCTCTTTTTCTCTATTCTTCAGTATAATCTATTTCTCTTTTATTCTCTCTTTCCTTCTATTCTTTCCTCTCTTTCGGTTTCTTCCTCTCTCTCTTAGGACATCTCTTTCCCTCTTGCAGATTTTGCACTTCTCTCTTTTATACTCACCTCTCTTTTCCTCTCTCATTCAGCTCTTTCCTCTCTCTTTTAGGGCATCTCTTTCCCTCTCGCCGATTCTGCACTTCTCTCTTCTGTACTCTCCCTCTCTTTTCCACCCTCTTCTATCTCTTTTCCTCTATCTCCCTCTCGGCACTTTCCTCTCTCTCTTAGGGCTTCTCTTTCCCTCTCGCGGATTCTGCATGTCTCTTTTATTCCCTCTCTTTTCCACCCTCTTCTATCTCTTTTCCTCTATCTCTCTTTGGGCTCTTTACTCTCTCTTTCAGGGCATCTCTTTCACTCTTGCAGATTCTGCATGTCTCTCTTTTAACTCTCCCTCTCGTATCGTCCCTCTTTTTCTTCCTCTTTCTGCCTCCCTCTGTTTCTCTCTTTCTCCCTCCCTCTGTTTCTCTCTTTCTGCCACCCTCTGTTTCTCTCTTTCTCCCTCCAATCTACCGGGATCGTTTTCCTCTCTTCTGAACATTTGACAAGCATTTTTCTCTCTTGCACTTGAACCACTAGCGCCCAGGGCCGCGTTGTTATGCACCAATGCCCTCCGAGTTCTCGATTTCTAAGCTAGTGTAGATAGACGAAAACACCACACCGAGTGTGTTGTGTAAAAAGGCTGCAGAATTCCGGCGGGGACAAATAGCCTTCGCCTTGGCGAAGAAACGAAAACAGAAAACACCGTGTTTACGGCGAGAAAAAAAAAGCGGACTCTGTTTGATTCCTTTCAGCAAACGAGGGGCGACGCGATATCGCAATTTGCATGCCGGAACTCGGAAAAAACAGCTTGCTCAGAATAACTGAAGAGATTTTATTTTTAAATATTTTCGATTCCTTGAGAAATCGAGTCAAATATTATTTTTGGTGAATTTGATTTAGTCAAAAATGACCAACTGAAAAGCAGAAAATCAGACTTTCGGCAAAATTCGGTCAATAAGGGACCGTACTTGAATTACGTAACAGCTCGAGGGTCCTTCATACAAATTTGAAATTTTCAATTTATTAATTTATTTTAAACAAAAGAATGTTTTTTCTACTATGAAAGATGGCTTTTTAACAAAATACTTGAATTTTCAACAAAATAATTAAATTTTTAACATAGTTGAATTTTCAACATTAAAATATAAATTCTCAACAAAAAGTGTCATAGTTTATATTTAAATCAAAAAATATGAAAATCATACCAAAAACAAGATTTTTTTAAACCAAAAAGACGAATTTTCAACAAAAAAAAAGGGTTTTCACTAAAAAAAAAAACGTTTACCTAAACTGGTGATCCTTCAAGACAAGAGATGAATTTTCTCTACAAAAATTGAATTCAAAAGCAAAAAATATGACTTCAGCAAAAAATTATTTTTTCACGAAAAGTGATGCATTTTTACCCAACAAAAAGGAACACACAGAACAAAAAAT
>CAKNXH010064230.1:2358-21021 GCA_932178445.1 Andricus quercusramuli | reverse complement strand
AAAAAGGAACACACAGAACAAAAAATTTTTCATTCAAAGACATTTTTTTTGTGTTCAAGAAAAATATTCATTGGATCTCAGTCAAATAGAAGTTTCTTTGATGCAAAGAAATTTTGTTTGAGTCAAAGAAACATCTTTAGTTCAAAGAAATGGTTTTTTGTCGCAATGAAAATATTCCTTTAATCTAAATTGATTTCATGTTTTTTTAAGATATTTTTGGACGAATAAGGAAAATAGTGTTGAAGACACAGTTTCTTTTACTCAAGCAAAATATTTTTCCGAGTGAAATATTAAAACGAGAAAATTATTTTTTTTTACCAAAAAAGGAAAATTTATCAGATAAAAAAGATCAATTTAAAAAAGAATGGAAAAGTTACATTTTCAGTTACAAAAATAATTTTCAACAAAAAAAAAGACTTTTCCACTAAAGAGTTCAATTTTTAACCGAAGGCATAAGCCATAACAATGTAGTTCAACTTTTACGCAAGTAGTTGAATTTTCAATTTAAAAAGATTAATTTTCAAAAAAATAGTTAAATTTTCAACAGAAGAGATGTGTTTTTAACTAAAAATATAACTCTTGAAGAAAAAAAATGATTTCTTAACAAAATGATTCAACCAAATCTTTCGAATAAAATAGTCGAATACTCAAGCAAAAAAAAATAATTTTCAACCAAAAAGTTGCATTTTCATTGAAAAAAAGAAATCTCTACCAAAGCGGATGAATTTATAAATCAAAAAGATAAATTGAAAAAAATAGTTGAATTTTATGTTTAAAAAGATTTTAGTTGACTTTTCACGATCAAAATATGAATTTTTAATCAAGAAATAAGTTTCTACGAAAAAATTGAATTTTCAATCCAAAAAGACGAATTTTCACTCTAAAAGGATTACTTTTTAACCAAATTCTTGAATTTTCTACCCAATAGTTGCATTTTATCCAAAAAAGATGAAAATTCTTTTAAAACAGATGGATTTTTATTTAAAAAAAAAGAACAAATTTTCGAAAAAAATTAGTTGAATTTTCATCCAGAAAAGTTTTCAGTTCTCTTTTCAACACCAAAACATTAAATTCAACCAAAAAGTAAATTTTCTACAAAACACTTGAATTTTCAACAAAACAGCAGAATTTTCAACCAAAAAGTATGACTTTTCAACAAAATTGTTGAATTTCAAACCAAACGGTTGCATTTTCATTCGAAAAAGATGAAATTTCTTTTAAAACAGATGAATTTTCATTAAAAAAAAAAAATTTGAAAAAATGGTTCAATTTTCTTCCAGAAAAGATTCCAGTTTACTTTTCAATATCAAAGTATGAATTTTTTAACAAAAAATAATTTTCTACAAACAAAATTAAATTTTTCATCCAAAAAGACGAATTTTTTCAACCAAAACAGATGAATTTTCAACGAAATAGTTGAATTTTTATCCAGAAAAGCTGTCAGTTCATTTTTTAATGCCAAAATATGGATTTCGAACAAAAAGTAAAGTTTTTACGAAATTGTTGAATTTTCAAAAAAACAGTAGAATTTTCAACCAAAAGTATGTCTTTTTAACAAAATAGTTTTATTTTCAACCAAACAGTTGCATTTTTATCCAAGAAAGATGAAAATTCTCTCGAAACAGATGAATTTTTAATTAACAAAAAAAAATAAAAATAAAATAGTTGAATTTTCATCCGGAAAAGATTTCAGTTCTCTTTTCAACACCCAAATGTTAAATTTAACCAAAAAGTAAATTTTCTACAAAATAGCTAAATTTTCAACAAAGCAGCAAAATTCAACCGAACAGTTGAATTATTATTCATAAGAAAGATGGAATATTTCTTTTTAAAATAGATTAATTTTTCAAGAAACTCAACAAAAATAGTTAAATCTTCACCCAAAGAAGATTCCAATTCACTTTCCAACACCAAAATAAGAATTGTAAACAATAAGTTAATTATTTGCTAAATGGTCAAATTTTTAACCAAAAGGTATCACTTTTTAACCGGATTGTTAAATGTTTAACCAAACAGTTGAATTATTTTCTACTTAAACAGGTGAATTTTTAAATCAAAAAGAAAAATTTTCAACAACAAAAATTTGAATTTTCATCCAAAAAGAATTCAATAGACTTTTCTACAGAAAAATACAAATTTTAAACAAAAAGTAAATTTTCTAGGAAATAGTTGAATTTTTAAGAAAACAGTTGCATTTCTGTCCAAGAAAGATGCAATATTTCTACTAAAAAGAGATAAAATTTCAAGTTAAAAAAAAAAATGTCAGAAAAAATATTTTTTATCCAAACAATATTTCAGTTGACTTATCAAAATATGAATTTTAAACAAAAGGTTAATATTATACGAAGATTTGAATTCTTAAACCAAAAATACGAAGTTTTATGCACCAAAGAAAACTGTTTTAGTAGAAAATTAATCTTTTTTGGATGAAAATTCGACTATTTTTTTTTTGAGAATTGTTTTTTTATCTTAAAATTCGACTGTGTCAGTAGAGAATATATGTTTCTTTAATAAGAATGCAACTGTTTGGTTGAAAATTCAATAAATTTGTTAAAAAGTCATCCTTTTTGGTCCAAAATTCTACTGTTTTGTTGCAAATTCGACTATTTCGTAGAAAATTTACTTTTTGAGAAAAATTCACATTTTGTCTTGAAAAATCAATTTAAATATTTTTTAGATGAAAACTCAACTAAATTTTTCAATATTTGTCTTTCTGATTTAAAAAATCATCTGTTTGGAGGAAAATTAATCTTTTTCGGATGAAAATTCGACTATTTTTCTTTGAAAATTTATCTTTTTTTTAAAATTCATTTGTCTGAGTAGAAAATTCATCTTTCTTTAATAAGAATGCAACTGTTTGGTGGAAAATTCAAAAAATTTGTTAAAAAGTCTTCTTTTTTGTCCAAAATTGTCTTTTTGTGTTGAAAATTCTAGTATCTTCGTAGAAAATTTACTTCATATTTAAACTATTTTGTTTGAAAATTTTGTTCGAAGCACATTTTTTTTTTTTTTTTTTTTTTGAAATTTATATTTTTAGTTGAAAAATTGATCTCTTTGGCTAAAGTTTTACTATTTATTTGAAAACTGTTTTTTTTCATTGAAAATTTAGCTGCGTGGGTAAAAGTTGAACTATTCTATTGAAATTTGAAAAAAAAAATCAATAAATTTGGTTGGAAATTGATTTTTTTGCTGAAAAGTCCCATTTTTCTGGTTGAAGATTCAATTTTTGTACAGAAAATTCGTCTTTTGGCTTGAAGGTTCAACAATTTAGGTGAACTTTTTTTCATTCATTACTGAAAAATCTTTATTTGTTAAAAATTCGTCTGCTTGATTTTGAAATTCATTTTTTAAAATGAAATTTCATCCTTTATGGTGAAAATATCAACTATTTATTTCTTTTGGAAAACGCTGAAATCCGTAGAAATCCCTAGAACTTAAAAAACAGCTTCCTCAGAATAACTGTTTTTATTTTAAAATATTTTCAATTCCTTGCCCGAGATATAGAATCAAAAATTATTTGTAGTGAATTTGAGTTAGTCAAAAATGACCCTTCAATTTTTTATTTTTTTTTATTCGAAAATCCCTGAAATCCGTAGACATCCCTAGAAGTCTCTTGAAAATTTCATTTCTTTTTTCCCTGAAGTTCTTCAGAAAATATTCTGGAATTAGGTGAAATCTTATAATTTCTGTTGAAATCCCCTGAAATCTCTAAAATCCCTGAAATCTGTAGAAATCCCTAGAATTCCATTTCAAATTTAATTTAAATTATTCCCTGAAGTTCTCTAGAAATCCGATAGAATCGTTTGAAAATCTTTTCTTTAATACCTTGAAATCTCTGAAATCCCTGAAATCCACAGAAACCCCTTGAATCACCTTGAAAATTTATTTCCCTAAATTTTTCTAAAAATGCTCTTGGTATTCCCTGACATTTTTAAAATATATTTTATTTTATCCATGGAATTTTTTTAAACACCCTAAGCTCATTCAAATTCCTTGAAATTTCTTTCGAAATCGCTTGAAATCTCTAAAATCCTGTGAAAGGCTTTCAAACCCTTAAAAAATTTTATATGTCGTTAATTTCCTTGAATTTTTTACTAATTCCCTAAACTCTTTGAAATCCCCTGAAATCTTCGAAACCACTTGAAATCTTATCATTTATTTTAAAATCCCTCATAAAATCTCGGAAACCCCTGAAATCCGTAGAAATGTCTAGAAGTTTCCTTTGAGAATTTCATTTCATTCCGTTTATCCTCTAAAGTTCTTTTGAAATCCGTTGGAATCCTTTGAAATCTTTTAATTTCTTCTGAAATCCCTGAAATCCTTACAAAATCATTAGAAGTGCCTCGATAGTTTCATGCAGTTTATTCCATAAAATTCTCTAGAAATCGGATGAAGTGCCATGAAATCTTATAATTTCTTTTGAAATACCTTGAAATCTCTGAAATCCCTGAAATCCCTGAAATCCGTAGATATCCCTAGAAGTCCGTTAAAAGTTCAATTTCAGTTATTCCTTAAACCTCTATACAAATCCAAAGAAATCTTATAATTTCTTTTCAAATACCTTGAAAGCTCTAAAATCCTATGAAATCCTTTGAAATCCTTCCAAAATGTTAAATCTCTTCAAATTTCTTCAAATTTTTCAATTGCCCTTAAGCCTAAATTCTTCAAAATCCCTCGAATTTTCATAATTTATTTTTAAGTAGATTAAAATCTCTGAAATTCCTGAAATCCGTAGAAATCCCTAGAAGTCCCTTGAAAACTTCATTTCACTACATTCTGTTCCCTGAAGTTCTCTAGAAATCCGTAGGAATTCCTTGGCATCTTTTAAATTACATTGATAAATTAGTATCCTGGATCCTTTTTTAAAATCCTTCGCCATTTTCTGAAATCCTATGAAATCCTTTGAAAACGCTTTAAAAAAATTAAATCTTGTTAAATTCCTTGGCATTTTTTTATTACCCTAAACTCATTAAAGTCCTTCGAAATCTTGAAAAGTCCTTGGAATATTTTAATTTCTTTTGAAATCCCTTGAAATCTCTGAACTTCCTGAAATCCGTAGAAATCCTTAGAAATCCGTTGAAAAGATCATTTAATTTATCCCCTAAATTTCTCTAGAAATCCGATGAAATATCTTGTTATTCTTGGAATCTCATTGAAATCCTGGATACCTTTTTGAAATCCTTTCAAATTTTCTGAAATCCTATGAAATTCTTTTAAGGCCTTTAAAAAAATTTAAATCTCGTTACATTCCTTGGAAGCTTTTGAATAAGTCTAGACGGTTTAAAATTCCTTAAAATCTTTGAAATTCCTTGAAATCTTTTAATTTCTTCTGAAATCCCTTGAAATCTCTGAAATTTTTTAAATCCTTAGAAATCCCTAAAAGTTCCTTTAAAATTTAGTTTCATTCAATCTGTTCCCTGAAGTTCACTAGAAATCCGTTGGAATCCCTTAAAATATTTGAATGTCATCAATATCCTGGATACCTTTTTAAAATCCTTTACATCTTTCTGAAATCCTACGAAAATCTTTGAAACCTGTTGAAAATTTGTAATCTCGTTAAATTTTTGGGAATTTTTAAAAAATATCTTGAGATATCTGAAGTCCATTGAAATCTTTTAATTTCTTGTGAAATCCCTTGAAATCTCTAAACTTCCTGAAATCCGTAGAAATCCCTTGAAAATTTCATTTAATTTAATTTATTCCCTAAAGTTATCTTGAAATCAGTTAATATCCCTTGAAATATTTTTAATTTCATTGGTTAAAAATTCACGTGTTTTAGTAGAATTTTCATTTTTCTTGGACAATGCAAATGTTTTATTGAAAATTTAAAAATCTTGTTAGAAAATCATAATTTTTGGTTGAAAATTCGACTATTTAGCAGAAAATTAAATTATAGTTTACAATTCTTATTTTGTTGTTGGAAAGTGAACTTTAATCTTCTCTGGATGAAAATTTAACTATTTTTTAACGTTTTTTTTCATCTGTTTTTAAAGAAATATTTCATCTTTTTTAAATAAAAATGCAACTGTTCGGTTGAAAATTCAATTTTTTTTAAAACTTGTTTTTCTGATATAAAAATTCACCTACTTTAGCCGAAATTACATTTTTTTGGATAAAAATGCAACCTTTTTAAAATACCTTAAGAATTTCGTTGTATTGTTTTGTTTTAATTTTGTTGAAAATTCGTATTTTTTGGGTTGAAAATCAACGAAAGGTATATTGACCTTTTTTTTTTAATTAGACTTTTCGGTTCAAAAAATTTGATTTATTTCACTAAAATTTTTTTTTTTTTTTTTTGCTAAAAATGAAACGTTTTTATTGGAAATTTATTAATCTTCCTTTTGTTGGAAAGTCATACTTTTTGGTTGAAAATTCTGCTGTTTTGTTGAAAATTTAAATATTTTGTAAAAAATTTACTTTTTGTTCAAATTTAATATTTTCTTTTCTGGATGAAAATTCAACTAGTTTTTTCATTTTTTTTTTTTTTATTAAAAATTCATCAGTTTTAAGAGAAATTTAATCTTTCTTGGATAAAAATGCAATTTTTTGGTTTTATTAATCATTCTTTTGTTAAAAAGTCATACATTTTGGTTGAAAATTCTGCTGTTTTGTTGAAAATTTAAATATTTTGTAAAAAATTTACTTTTCGGTCAAATTCAATATGATGGTATTTAAAAGTTAACTGAAATTTTTTCTGGATGAAAATTCAACTATTTTTTTTTTAAATTTTCTCAAATTAAAAATTCATCTGTTTTAAGAGAAATTTCACCTTTCTTGGATAAAAATGCAACTGTTTGGTTGAAAATGAAACTATTTTGTTAAAAAGTCATACTTTTGGTTGAAAATTCTTTTTTGTTAAAAAATAAACTGTTTCGTAGAAAATTTACTTTTTGTTTAAAATTCATATTTTGGTGTTAAAAAATGAACTGAAAGCTTTTCTGGATGAAAGTTCAACTTGAAAAAAAAATTTCCTTTTTTTATCAAAAATTCATGTGTTATAGTACAAATTTCATCTTTCTTGAATAAAAATTCAACTATTTGGTAGAGATTTTAACTATTTTGTTGAAAATTTATTTGGATGAAAAATTCAATTTTGTTCGTAGAGGCTTATTTTTTGTTAAAAAATTCATACTTTTATATTGAAAAGTCAACTGGAATCTTTTCTGGATGAAAATTCAACTATTTTTTCAAAATTTATTCTCTCTTTAAATAAAAATTCATCTGTTTTAAGAGAAATGTCATCTTTTTTGGATAAAACTGCAACTATTGAGTAGAGAATTCAACAATTTTGTGAGAAAGTTGTCTTTTTTGGGTAAAAATTCGTCTTTTTGGATTGAAAATTCCATTTTTTTCGTAGAAACCTATTTCTTGGTTAAAAATTCATATCTTGATCGTGTAAAGTCAACTAAAATCTTTTTCAATAGAAAATTCAACTATTTTTTTTCAATTTCTTTTTTTTTTCTTTTTTGAAAAGTTATATTTTTAGTTGAAAATTCATCTCTTTGGTTGAAAGTTTAACTATTTTTTTGAAAATTAATCTTTTTAAATTGAAAATTCAACTACTTGGGTAAAAGTTAAACTACATTGTAAAAAATTAATTTTTTTCATTTCTGTGGTTAAAAATTTAACTGTTTAGTGGAAAAGTATTTTTTTTGTTCAAAATTAATTTTTTAACTGAAAATTTAACTTTTCTATTTTTTAAAGATTTATCTTTTTTAGTTGAATATTCTCCTTTTTGGTAAAAAAATAATAATTTTCTTGGTTTAAAATTTAATTTTTGTTGTGTAAAAATGCATCAGTTCCGTGGAAAAATAATTTTTTGCTGAAGTCATATTTTTTGTTTTTAAATTCAATTTTTGTAGAGAAAATTCGTCTTTTGGCTTGAAGGTTCAAAAATTTAGGTAAAATTTCCTTTCTCTAGTGAAAAGTCTTTATTTGTTGAAAATTCGTCTTTTTGATTTAAGAAAACTTTTTTTGTATAAATTTCATATTTTTTTATTGAAATATAAACTATGCCACTTTTTGTTGGGAATTTATATTTTTAGGTTGAAAATTCAAGTATTATGTTAAAAATGTAATTATTTCGTTGAAAAATCAAGAAATTTGTTAAAAAGCCATTTTTTATAGTAGAAAATACATTTTTTTCAAAATAAATTAATAAATTATAAATTTTCAAAATTGTATCTGACAAGCAAAGATAAGGGAATTTTAAAAATGAAGCTCTCGGACACCCTGCCTAATTCTACTAGCAATAACTAGTAAAACATTTTTGGAAACTGAAAATTCCGTACAGAATATAATAATATAATAATTTATAAAATTATTATAAAATATAGTAAGATCGTACTGAAGTTAAGCAGTGTTGGGCGCGGTAAGTACTTGGATGGGTAACCGTCCGGGAATACTGCGGGCTGTTGGCCCGTCGTGGGTGTGGTGGGCCCACCCAGTTCCTACTGCTATCAATTTTTTTTTTATTATTATAAAATATAATAAATATAATAATTCAAGTAAAGCCCCCACTCTACTCTATTTAATTCTTCTACTTTCACATCCAAGATGAATTATTTAATGCAGAAATCTGTTTACTAAGAATAAAATTAATCTTATAACTCTCAACCGGATCTAAATGATTTCTACGCCCATCAACCATGTATTCCTACGTCAAGGTATCCATGAATAAGCACAAAAGTATTAAATTCCAGTGCCTGATGCACAGAGATAGAAAGTATTTTGATTATTCCAATTTTCCTCCATCAGTTTCCTGTCCGCTTTGATATTCTTCAAATAATAAATCTTCCTAATAGTCGTAAAATTTTTTGAATAATTTTAAAAGTCTGTTCCTTTTTCAATGATAATTTTTCATTTTTGAATGCTCACAGGGCAAACTGGCGTGAAATCAAAAAACGAGTTTCAAAATGTTCAGAAAATGTTTCAAAATGTTAGAACGAAATGATGCACGATTTTAGATTTTTTTTTTGAAAAATTCAGAAACAAATTCTTCAGAGATTGGTGAGAGTCAATTTTTTGTTTTTTTGTCACTTGAATTCAATGATAGAGGTAAAAAAACAATGGTTAACTTGTGAAGGTATTTGTTATAAAAAAATTGTATTAAAAAATAATCGGCATTAGGGATTTTTTTTTAGGGATTCGTCTTCAAAGCATATTTCTGATCTGAAATTGCTTTCTTTCATCGTATAATAATCTTCTTGATTAAAAATCACCCCTTTTTTCCAAATACATAATTTTATTTGGAAATTCATATTTTTTCTTACAAATGTACTTACCTTGTTGCAAATTCGTCTTTTTCGGTTGAAGATTCCCTTGTATTTGTAGAAAATTCTACTGGTTTATTGACAGATAACTTTTTTGTCAAAAATCCATATTTACTTGTTGAAAATTCAATTGTTTTGTGAAAATTGGTCTTTTTGGCTTAAAAACTCAACAATTTGGTTGAAAAATAACCTACTTTGTTGAAAAATCGTCTTTTTAAATTAATTATGCTGTTTTTAGATTAAATTAAAATCTTTTCTGGTTATTGTATCAACTATTACATTTTTGGTTAACAATTCATCTTTTTTGGTCAGAAAAATTCAACCATTTTGTTAAAAGCGGAACTACTTTCTTAAACATACGTTTTTTGTTAAAGATTCACGATTTTGGTGGAAACTTCTTCTTTAAAAATTATTCCTTCCGGTTAAAAATTCAAGTAATCCAGTTAAATATTCATCATTTCAGTTGAAAATTCATCTTTTAGGTTGGAAATAACATTACGTGGTTGAAAGTTAAACTCTTTTGTTACAATTTTTTTTTAATCGAAGATTAGTCGTTTTGATGAAAAATTAATTTCTATTTGAAAAATGAGCTGTTTCATTGAAAACTTCTTTTCTCTTTGGATGATTTTCGGTTGAAAATTGTTTTTTTTTTTTAGCTTAAAATGTAACTATTATTCCAGTCGAATATTCCATGATTTTAGTTTAAAAAATCATTTCTTTGGTTGAACATTCATTTTTCGACTAAAAAATAAATTATTCAATTTTTGGTTGAAAAATTATCTTTTTTAGTTGAAAAATTGTCTTTTTTAGTTGAAAAATCGTCTTTTTATGTAGGAATTAGTCTTCTTGGTTGAAAATTCCTCTCTGGTCCAAAATTCAATTATTCTAGTTAAAGATTCATCATTTCATTTAAAAATTGATCTTTCTGATTTCAAATTGAACTATTCCAGTTAAATATTCACAATTTTATTTTAAAATTCACTACTTTGTTTGAAAATGTAACTATTTTTTTAAAAGTTAGTTTTTTTGGTTGAAAGTAATTTTTTGAACTTAAAATTTAACTTATTCCAATTGAAAATTCTATAGTTGTAGTTGAAAATCCATCTGTTTGGCTAAACATTAATTTCTTTAAACTTGAAATTGAATTATTAATTATTGAATTGTTATTAAATCTTCAAATTTAAGTAAAAAATTAATTTTGAAGTTTAATCCATATTTACTGTTTGAAAATTCAACTGTTTTGTAACAATTGGCCATTTTGTCCTAAAAACTCAACAATTTCGTTGAAATAGGCACAATTTGTTTGTTCAATCCGAACTCGGATTCATTCGGATTCATTCGGATTCATTCGGATTGGAAGTTCGGATTGAACCGGATTGAGTCGGATTAATTTTTTACCGATTTGGATCGAACGAAATGTAAAAAAAAAATCCGATTGATTCAAATTAACTCAGATTGGTTCGGATACAGATTCCGGAATGATTCGGATGATTTCGGATTGGTTCGGAAGGAATTCCTATCAGATACTTTCGCCAGAGTTGTTTGTATGGTGATTTGCAAATTTTCAAGAATTGTTAATTATTTAAAGAATTTTTATAAACAAATGAAGAGACCGGTCATTTTTTAACGAATAGGATCAATTAGTTTAGGGAATCCAGAAAGAATGTATTTACAATAAATCTTTTCTACGATACTTTGCAAATATACAATAATTATTGATTATTTTAACAATTTACCTAAACATATTTCGAGTTTGTC
Source organism: Andricus quercusramuli (assembly GCA_932178445.1). Classification (NCBI taxonomy): domain Eukaryota; kingdom Metazoa; phylum Arthropoda; class Insecta; order Hymenoptera; family Cynipidae; genus Andricus; species Andricus quercusramuli. The sequence continues at coordinate 9,991 of CAKNXH010064230.1, read as the reverse complement.
TATTCAAAAGGAATAGGCAGAATTTGTTTGCGGAGTCAACTAGGAATGTCTTTTTGAGGACTATTTTATATGCTGCTTTGTAAATTTACAAGAATTATTATTTGTAATATTCATTATAGATATAAATATATATTTAAAATTTATGATTATTTCCAGGCAAAAGGAAATAATGGTGATGAAGTACTTAAAGATTGTGACTCATCTTCTGTATCAGCAGGAAAATCAAAAATACCAGACAGTGGTCTTTTGCGGATTTTAGCGGTGAGGAAAATAATGATGTTTTCTTGTTTAAAAAATTCAAAAATGTTTACTTTGATAAATTTTAAAATTTAGATAGACATGATACCAATTTGTAAACTATATATTATTGTTTCAGCTTGGTACGAACGTTGATGATTTTGTATCAGGTGTTCGTGAAGAGGCTTTAACGAACGTCCAGCCGTATATCATATTAATAAAAGGCGACATGTACTGAACGTACATTTTGCTCCGTCTCTAACGTTTCTTTTATGATTTTATAGAGTGTTACCTCTACAAAACCAAAAAGAGTGTGAAAAATTCCGTTCGATCGTTAGAAACAACATTAAAAAATTTCAACCCATCTGCCACTGAACATTTGTAAAATCAGTGAGATGATTGAGTCAGGATTGAGTGCGAATGAGTATTGATTTCTATAGTATATTTCACCGTTTTCGAAATAAACATATGTTATTTCCTATTTTAGATTTTATTACTTTCAAAAATGTTCAATAAGTTTACATTTTTTATTTTTCGTCGTAAAAAAGAAGTGAAATACGAAGACTATAGACCCAATTCAGTTACATCGACTATGAATCTAGTAAAATTAACTAAATTTCAGTTAACTTCAATAGCATTCTCATTAACTTAACTAAATTTGTTTTGTAGTCATCGTATCTTGCTTAGTCTCTTTTTTCGATGTATTTGAAATAAGGCGGGAAATAAGTAACCAATGGTTGACTACATTTCAGACATGCGCACATCTACGAAAATGGGTGAAAAATACCATATTTGACTAACGAATTAGTAACTTTTAACTATCCAATCAGTAACTTTTGACTAACGAATTAGTAACATTTAACTAACCAATCAGTAACTTTTGACTAACCAATCAGTAACGTTTGACTAACCAATTAGTAGTTTCGCCACCGGCCGCCACATCTAGAGGTTACTAGTTGCATTGGTTAAATATAAGTAACCAATTCAATTAGTAAATTTTGACTAATTATCAGTCACTGAGTTCTTGCTTTTCAAATTAGTCAAATTTGACTAATAATTAGTTAAATTTAACTAATTCATATTTAGCGAGCATCTTTTTCGGTTCAAAAAACATCTTTTTACTTAAACATTCGACTTTTTAGATGTTCAATGATTTATTCATTATTTAAACAATTTTTATAAACAAATCAAGAGTTTGGCTATTTTTTAAATAATAGGCTCGATTTTTTTACGGAATCAATGAAGAATGATTTTCAAATACCTCTTTCCTATGTTATTTTAAAAATTCAGAATAATTATTAATTATTTGAACAATTTCATAAACATATTCAGAATTTGGATATTTTTCAATAATAAATAGGCACAATTTGTTTACGGAGTCAACTGGGAATATCTTTTCGATGAATCTTTTCTATGTTGATTTGTAAATTTGCAAGAATTAATAATGATTTAAACCATTATCATTGAAAAATTTAGAATTTGGCAATGTTTCAACAAATGGGCTACATCTTTTTACAGAATGAACTAAGAATTTATTTCTGTTAACTTTTTTCTGTGATACATTGTAAATTCCCAAGTATTATTAATTATTGAAACGATACTTCGGAAATTTATAATAATTATTAATAATTTAAACAATTTTCCTAAATAAATTCAGAGTTTGTCTATTGTATATGGAATAGGCTCAATTTCTTTAAGGAATCAACAAAGTATGTATTTCAAATAAGAATTTCGCACATTATTTTGCACATTCGCAATGATTATTCATTATTTAAATATTTTTCATAAACATATTCAGAGTTTGGGTATTTTTCAAAGAATAGACACAGTTTGTTAACGGAGTCAACTAAGATTGTCCCTCCGATGATCTTTTCTATGTTGTTTTTTTAATTTACAAGAATTATTAATTATATAAACAACCATTATAAAAAAAAGCAGAATTTGGCTATTTTTCAACGAATAGGGTGCATTTTTTACAGAATTAACTAAGAATATCTTTTCGATGACTTCATTAGGCTCTTCAAATTTTCAAGATTCATTAATTATTTAGAATATTTTCATGAACAAATCAAATTTATTAAAGTAAAAATTAATTTCATGGTATTTTATTGAACTTCAATTACAAATAAAATAGTTACATGTAAATAAATAGGTCTTCGTAGTTAATAAATTAGAGTATTTGGTTGAAAATTAATATTTTTTTCCGATAATTCAACTATTTCTTTAAGCAGTCGTCTATTTGTGCTAAAAATTCATATTTTCTTGTTAAGAAATCGACGCTGTGGTTGAAAATTTATCTTTCAGGTTGAAAATTAAATAAGTTTATTAAAAATTTGACACTTGTTTAAAAAATTTAATGAGTTTTTTCGAAAATTGAACAACATTGTTGAAAAGTCATCTTTTTTGGTCAAAAGTTCAACTGTTTTGTTGAAAATTCGTCCTTTTGAATTGAAAAATTCATCGTTTACGGTTGAAACGTAATCTTTTTTTTTGTTTGAAAACTCATCTCAGATTTTTGGCCACCCTGATATCTTGCCAGTAATTTATTTGTCTTACTATTTTTTTTTTTTTTTTTATTTTATTATTTTGTTGAAAATTCAACTATTTTTGTTAAAAAACTCATTTTTTTTTAAAAATTCATCTGTCTTTATAGAAATTTCATCACTTTTTGGCTAAAAATGCAACTGCTTGGTTGAAAATTAATCAACTTTGGATGGTTGTATTGTTGAAGAAACTAGTATTTTGAAAAATATGTTTTTTTATCGTTGAATCTGTTTCTTATTTGAAATTTGAAAACAAATTTACTTATTATCTACTATTGCATTATTCCATAAATTCCTTTTCTTTTTTTATTCAAAATTCTTTTTTTTTTTTTGTTGAAGATTAATTTTTTGGATAGAAAATTTAAAAATTCCAGTTGAAGATTCATAATTTCATGTTAGTTGAAAATTCATCTCATTGGTTGGATATTGGACTATTTTATTAAGAATTGATCTTTTTAAATTATTTTGTAGAAAATGCGAAATTAGAAAAATAATCTTATTGGTTTGAAAATTCATCTTTTTTGTGTAAAATATGCTACTTGCTTTGTTGAAAATGACATATTTTGTTGCAAATTTATGTTTTTAGAATAAAAATGTATATTTTTTACTGAAAATTTAACTTTCTCATTGTTCGTTAAAAATGTGTATTTTTCAAGTTGAAAAAAAATTAACTATTCCAATGGAAATTCATTAATTTTGTTCTTATCTTTTTTTTTTATTGAAAATACAACAGTCATATTTTTGTGGAGAATTCATCTTTGTAGGTTGAAAATTCAACTATTTGGTTACAAATTCAGCAATTTTGTTAAAAATTTTATTATTTTGTTGAAAATTCAACTATTTTTAATAAAAATTCATCTTTTTTGTTCGAAAATTCACCTGCTTCTTTGAAAATTCGTCTTTCTGGATTAAAATTTTATATTTTTTGGATTGAAAATTCATCTTTTTTGTGTAAAAGATGCTACTGCTTCGTTGCAAATTACATATTTTGTTGCAAATTTATATGTTTTTAGAATAAGAATATATATTTTTTACTGCAAATTTAACTTTCTCGTTGTTCGTTAAAAATCTGTATTTTTTAAGTTGAAAAATCAACTATTCCAATGGAAATTCATTATTTTGTTCTTATCTTTTTCTTTTATTGAAAATACAACAGTCATATTTTTGTGGAGAATTCATCTTTGTAGGTTGAAAATTCAACTATTTGGTTACAAATTCAGCAATTTTGTTAAAAATTTCATTATTTTGTTGAAAATTCAACTATTTTTAATAAAAATTCATCTTTTTTGTTCGAAAATTCACCTGCTTCTTTGAAAATTCGTCTTTCTGGATTGAAATTTCATATTTTTTGGATTGAAAATTAATCTTTATTGTGTAAAAGATGCCACAGCTTCGTTGAAAATTACATATTTTGTTGCAAATTTATGTTTTTAGAATAAAAATGTATATTTTTTACTGCAAATTTCACTCTCTCGTTGTTCGTTAAAAATCTGTATTTTTTAAGTTAAAAAATCAACTATTCCAATGGAAATTCATTAATTTTGTTAAAAATTCATCATTTTCATTTAAAAGTTAATCTCTTTTTGCAAAAATTCTTATCTTTTTTTGTATTAAAGATGCAACAGTCATATTTTTGTGGAGAATTCATCTTTGTAGGTTGAAAATTCAACTATTTGGTTACAAATTCAGCAATTTTGTTTAAAATTTTTTTTTTTTTTTGAAAGGAGGGGGGGGGGATGAAATATCAACTTTTACATTTTTTGTTGAGAATTCATCTTCCTATTGAAAATTCGAATATCAGGTTGGAAATTTTACAATTTTGTTGAAAATTTATTTCTTCTATTAGTTTTAGTTTGAGTAACAATATGTTTTTTAAACCCGAAAAGATGAATTCTCAACAAAAAATTGAATTTTAAATAAAAAAAATTGCATTTAAAAAAAAAAAGTTGAATTTTCCACCAAAGATTCTATTTCTTGGTTCAAAATTACCTATTTTGTTACAAAATCATGTTTTTAAAATAAGAATTTACGTTTTTTACTGAAAATTTTAATTTTCCATGTTTTGTAGAAAATGTTTCTTTTTTAGTTGAAAATTCAACTATTTCTATGAAAATTCATTAATTTTTTAAAAAATTCATTATTTTGGTTTTAAACTCCATCTCTTTTTGCAAAAATGTTTGTCTTTTTTATTAAAAATGCAACACTTATATTTTTCGTTAAGAGTCCATCTTTGTAGGATGAAAATTCAACTATTTGGTTAACATTTCAGGAATTTTTTTGCAAATTCGTTTTTTTTGGGGGTTGAAATGTCAACTATTACATTTTTTGTTAAGAATTCATATTTTTATTGAAAATTCAACTATCAGATTGGAAATGTTACAATTCTGTTGAAAATTGAAGATTCACCTTTTTGTTGTAAATTCAACTATCTGGTTGGAAATTTTACAATTTTGTTGAAAATTTATTTCTTCAGTTTAAAACTTTTTTTTTTCTTGACTGAAAATTCTTCATCATTTGAAAATTCATCTGTTTGGTTGAAAATTAACTTTTCCTTGAAGATTCAATTATTTGGTTGAAAATTTATATTTTCAGGTTGAAAATTCATATTTCCGACCTGAAAATTAAACAATTTGGTAAAATTAAACTTTTTTTTCGAAAATTTAGTTTTTTTGTGTTGAAAACTCAGCTACTTTGTTAAAAGTCATCTTCGCGTCAAAAATGTATCCCTCCTGTTGAAAATTCGTCTTTTCGGATTTAAAATCAGTCTTCACTAGTGATATTTTTTGGAAGAAATGAATAAATTAATAATATTTTTTTGTAAATTTGAATATGAAATTGTTTTATTTCGTTTAAAAATAAATTCAATGTGAAAGCCAGGGAATTTTGAAAATTAAGTTTTCCAGCTACCCTGTGCTCAACACTATAATTTCTCTTAAAATATTGGATATTAGAACCTTTCACCTAATTTGCTAAAATTGATACTTCTCACTTTGGGGTGTGGCGAGACGAATTCAAAAAGTCATTTTCTCAAAGAGAAAATATCGAAAACACTTAAGCTGACTGGCAAAAAGGAAACACTTAATTCATCCGGTTGGCGAGACTCGTTAGTCCAACCGCTCATCAAAGTTCGCTTAGGATGCAATCACCACACGAATCGCTTATATACTAACTTTTCTGCCCCTTTTCTCTTTTTCCCAGATCCACTTGGGAATCTCTTTACTCATCTTGACAACATATTTTAGGTTGCTTCCGAAGTTAAAAGTTTTTTTTACTTCATCGTTTTTTTTTTCACTTGAATAGAACACTTCGCTCGAACAGGTTATGGGCCCAGCACTTTTTCTAATGAATACTTCAAAAACGATTCTAAGATTCGGAGAACAGGTTATGGGTCCAGCACTTTTTCTAATGAATACTTCAAAAACGATTCTAAGATTTGGAGAACAGGTTATGGGCCCAGCAACTTTTTGAAACAAAAAAATAGAATAAAAACGCGAAGTTCAGAATAACTTGCAGAAGTTAATTCTTGGTCGATTTTTTATCTCACATTCAGAAAAATTGTTTATTCAATTTTAAAGAGATCATTATCATTTATCGCGCGCTAGGTATAAGTTTAGTATTTTGATTTAACGGCAAAAACAACTTTTAGTACAAAATGAAAATTTCGTAAAAATATTTTTTAAATTTATTTGTTTTTCAGGTTATATAAATATATTTTTCCAAAGATTTTCGAGAAAATTATAAAATATTTTTGAAGATTTTAGATCATTCAAATAAAAATGTCCACAAACAGTTAATTTTCAACCGAATAGTTGAATTTTTCTACAAAAATAGTGGTAGGTCAACTTTCAACCAAATAATTGAATTTCCAACCAAAAAGATGAATTATAAAAAAAAACTGTATTTTTTTATATCTAGGGGAGACCACCCTAGAGTAGGTAATGAACCCACAGTAGATAATTAATTTAAAATACTAATTCATGCAAAATAATTAATTTGAATTAATTAATAACTAGCACACTATACGTATTAATAAATAAAAATTAGAAATAATTATTTCTCTTTCATTTGTGCTCTTAAATAATAATTATCCACTGTAGACTGCATCATCCACTGTAGCATGGTCTTCCCTAAACTAAAAATATTTTTATTTTAAATAAAAGAGTAGAATGGATCAAAAAAAGACAAAATTTCTACAAAATAGTTGAATTGTTCACCAGAAGATGTCATTTTTTAACCAAAAAAGATGAAATTTCTACTAAAAGAGATGAACTTTCAAACATCTTTTAAACTAACTCAAATTATTTCTAATTATGTACAAATAGCTTTCAAAATAAAAAAATAAATAAAAATACCTGAAAATCTAGCAAATTTTTTTTTTGTCTCTCTTAGAAATCTTTCAAAATTTTCTTGAAATCTTCAAAAATATACATTTTGTAAAAAAAATTTCAATCTTTTTAAATATTCAATTATTTTTGAATCTGTGGGAAAAATTTTAATTTTCGAAATATGTTTTTCAAAATCTTCAAGATTCTGTTTTTAGAATTGTTTTAATCTTTCGAAATGTTGAAAAATCTTCTTAAATATTCTCTTAAAATTAATTTTCTAAAATAAACAATTATTTTTCCCTTCAAATCTTCAAGGAGTTAAAAAATTTTATTTCAGAATCTTCATAATCTACATTTTGTCAAAAAATTGGAAAAATCTTTTTAAATTAAAATTTTTGCACTAAAATCTTTCAGATTTTTTAGATATTTTTAGAAGTCATTTTTAAAAATAAAGAATTCATTAGAAATTTTCCTACGAAAATTAATAAATTTATGTATTTTTTTGAAACCATTCAAGATTCTTCAAAA